>CAEGAG010250063.1:0-10154 GCA_903067065.1 Brachyrhaphis terrabensis
CCTCAGACAGTGCAGACAAGAATGGAGTGAAGAACAGACTGAAGAAGTTCATCATCAGACGTCCGTCCATGAAAACACTGCAGGAGAAAGGCCTCATCAAAGGTTGTAACATATCAAAAATGTTTTTATTTCTATAAAAAAACATCAATCAGTGAATCTATCCATGTTTTAATGCTTGTAATGAGCAATTAAAACATCCACTTAATAAACGTAGAATGTATCTTGTGGCTCTGCACAGATAAGCATGTAGTATGAATGGATGGATATGATTTGTATGTTTTTGCATTTAAAATGCAGTTAAACAGAAGCTGTGCTAAACTAATAAATTGTTTTATTGTTGCCTGACAGATGAAGTCGAAACAGAATGTAAGAATTTTAACCTGAACATTTTCTCCTTTAAATCTCAGACCGAGTATTTGGTTGCCACCTGCTGACGCTCTGCGATCGGGAAGGAACCACAGTTCCTAAATTTGTAAGGATTTGTTTAGAAGCTGTTGAGAAACGAGGTACGTTCAGCGGAAGATGTATTATTTTCTGCCAGCTCTGCCTTTTACACAGAGTTGATTCATCAGTCAGACCTTAATCATCTAAATCAGCTGACCTAGAGTAATAATGTGTCCTAATCTGCTGACTGAACACACATCATTTAATTGTCCATGAACTGTTTCAATGTTTTCAGGTCTGGACGCAGACGGGATCTACAGGGTCAGTGGAAATCTGGCCACAATCCAGAAACTTCGCTTCATTGTTGATCAAGGTGTGCTTGAAGGAAATGCATTTCATTTGATCAAAACTGAAAATCTGCTGCTTTCTCCAATTACAATGTTGTGACTTAAACTAAAGATTAAACCTCAGATTGAGAAACCAAACCCTTTTTGTCTGTTCTGACCCAGAGGAAGAGCTGGATCTGGATCACAACCAGTGGGAGGACATCCACGTCATCACAGGAGCTCTAAAGATGTTTTTCCGTGAGCTGCCAGAGCCGCTGTTCCCCTTCAGGTTCTTCCAGCAGTTTGTGGAGGCAGTCAGTGAGTAAACCCTGAAAAATAATCATATTTTTTTTCTCTCTTTGGGTTACTAAATCTGTCTGATCGATTTGGCTTTAGCTAAACAATGGGGAAAATTCTTGCAGTTGAAATAAAAAATATTAAGACATGAATAAATGAATGCTTTGACGAAGACGTTCAAACGGATGTAAACTGACACTGATGTTGTTTCTCAACAGAGATTAAAGAAACCAAACAGAAAATTCAGGCTGTGAAGAAACTGATCCAGCAGCTGCCGAAGCCCAACCATGACACCATGAAGCTGCTTTTCAGCCACCTGCAAAAGTAAATCTCTTTTATGCCACATTATGGCATAATGCAGTTTTATTAACTTTAATATACGCCATGTTTCAGTTGGAAATCATCCAGATAGTGTCATATCTGTAACTAGATATGACGCTATTATTAATAAAAAATAAAACAGCACCAGATCTATATCTGACCAAAACCTCACACCTGAACCAGAACAGAACTCTTGACCCAACACTCTTGACCCGATACTCCCTCTGACTTTATGTTTCTTCTGCTTTTTTCAGAGTTCTGGCATTTTCAAGGAAGAATCTGATGTCCACTCAGGGTATCGGTATTGTGTTTGGACCAACACTGATGTGGCCTGAGCTGGATGCAGGAAACATGGCGGTTAACATGATTTACCAGAACCAGATCGTGGAGTTCATCCTAATCGAGAGCCGAGAGATCTTTGACCTGGACAGGATGTGAGACGGGCAGGAAGTCAGTTGAGACTGATGGACTCAGATTCACTCATCACCAGAAAATCATTCAACTGATGCCGTGTTTGGGTACCTGGGGTGTATAAAGGATTAAATGTATTACATCGTTAGATCAAAATGCATCTAATAGTTTGTTTTCTAAAACACAAACTTCTGAAATTTATCAAATAAATCTGTAAATATTCACATATTTTAACATTTCATAATAAATGTGACTGCTGCTTATTTTCATTTGAACTGAATTTAGGTTAAAAAAAAAAAATCATTTATTTTGAAAAAATGTTTGAATTTATTAAACAGATAGTTGTATATAATAACATGTTGCTGTCTAATCTCCCTTCAGACCTGCTGTCCGATGAAAAATAATAAATATCACAACTTGTGCTTTTTTGGACTCAACACATCTATCAAATTGGAAAAATCTGATTTGAAGAGAAACTTGTGTCTCTACTGGGTTTTTATCCAATAAAGAACATTTAGAGGCAACATATTTGACATCAGTAACACTTTATTTTTGTAATTGAAGAGACCAGAAAATTGTGCTTTAAACACTGGAGGAAAAATAATGATTTGACATCTATAATAGAAATATCAGCTATTAGTTTAAAATAGGCCTGCAATGAAAAACTGCCAAAAAAACCAAAAACAGTAAGAATTCAGTAAAATAAATATAGTAAGCAAAATACAAATCTAAAAATTTATTGAAAATACAGTACAATACATAGATAAAAATAAATATAAAAAATGACTAAACATTAAATGATTAAACATTACAGGGGAAAAAAAATTAATATAATAATACCATGATGCAGTAATATTCAATAATTACAGTAGAATAGACATAGTTGAGTTATGTTAGTGAAATAAATACAATCATTGAAAATCAGTGACTGTGACTACAAATACCAGAAATAGCAAATACAGTACAACACTTCCATAACATCTGAATCCCACAGACATGAACACACCACGGGTCTAACAGACACTATCCAGCTCATGATGCGCTTCGGTGAATTTCGTTTTACTGTATTCTCTCTGAAAGAAACGTAATGTTTGTAGAAACGTAATGTTTGTAGAAACTGTCAGGAGCAGCTGAGCAATTCTCCAGCAATAACAATGAAATTAAAAATTAATATAAAAAAGTATCAAAAATGTCCAGTAATAAAATATAAAATGTTGAAAAAGGCAACACTTGGACTGGTAAGTTTAAACATTCACAAAAAGGACAATTGAAACTCAAGACAGGGCAGCAAAAATGATTAAAAAAACAATTATTATAGCACTGTAAACTCATAAAGCAATGATGTGCAAATAGTGAAATTATTTGAGGTATTTTTTTTCCCGAAAAGGTTTATATAGTGTAAACACAATTAAAATCAGATGACTAGGCAAAGTGTTTAATTAGATTGCAATTTAAAACCATTATTATTTATTATTATTATTACTATTATTATTATTATTATTATTATTAGCTGTTTTGAACAAAGACTGGTTCAAAAATCCCTAAAATGTCATTTCTAATATTGTTTTTCAATCAAGACAAATACAAAAAAATCAAACCTGAGGTGAAAATACTCTGTTTTCTCAATTTTGTGTCTAACAAAGTGTCTAACAGTTCAAAGTTGATTAAAGATAATTCTTCTAGTATAGCACTGCGATGCATCAATGTGCATTACTTGGGTTATACTTAAGAAAAGACAGAAGCAGAAGCTTTAGGCTACTGTCTTCTAAAGTTCAGGTTTTAATACTGCAGAAAGACAAGTTGAATTAAATGAATGGATCAGAGTCACAACAACTAAAACAAACAGCTCTGTTTGTCTGACAGAAGGAGATCTGATTCAGAGAACAAATCAAACTATTATTGGCTGTTAAAGAGGAAAGTTGAGGAAATGAGTGTTTCCAGTAAAGGCAGAATGGTGAAGACAGGAGAGTTGAGTAAAGATGTTCAGAAACAAACAATAAAAAATCTGATCCAGAGTCAGGCTGTTATCTGTAAAGACAGAAAGTCATACATTTTTAAAGCAAAACTAAATAAAAGGGGAAGAAATAATATTATTTGGAGTAATTACAGTCCAATTAATTCCTCATTTTTCTTCATATTAATTTTAGACTTGACTGAAAGCCAAGCCATCAGTCCTGATTGGGTCAAGCTATAGTAACCATCTGTTACTGACCTGGAGCCCCTTGTGGTTTCACTGTGGGTGCTGAAGCTGTTGTTGCTGTTGAGCTGCTTGATGTCGGGAGGAGTGATGGCGAGGACTGGAGGCCACGCCCCCTCCTCTGATGGTCGGTTTAATAGATGGGGAGGAGGATGAGTGATGGTACTGGTGCCCGGCTCTGATTGGCTTGGCTGTATGGACGCAGGAACCATGTGAGTCAGTTGAAATCACACTCTTCAGATTACTGATTCAGTTTTCTGTAGGCTGCGGTTCTCACCAATCTGAGCAGAGTGCCCCCTCCTGGAGATGTTCTTGGACCGGACGGCCTCTTTGATCCGGTCCACCTCCTGCTGGTACCGTTTGCGGTCCCTCAGAGCCGACTCCTTGGCATTCTTCAGGGCCGTTTCCAGCACTCTGACTCGCTCTGCGGTGGCACGCAGCCGCCGGTCCAGCTTGGGCAGCTCGCAGCGCAGGTCTGCGTTATCCCGCACCAGCTGACAAGATGCAGACTTAAATTTAATCTGCTAGTTTGTTATGAAACTGATGAAACAGATGCAACTCTTCGTCACAGATCTAGAGCTTTAATTCAATTCACTTTATTTATAAAGGCACTTTACAAGAAAAAAATAATTCTTATACTCAAACGTATTTGAATCCTGCAGATTTGTTTGTACATTAATGTACTGCTAGTTAAGAAAATGTATTATTTTTGTTATTTATGTATTTAACACAATGTTAAGGAACTTTATTGAAACTTTTAAAAATGAATCTCCTTAAATAATAATAGTGTTTATTTTGAATGTAGTGTTTCAGTCTGTTTTGACACAGATGCTACCTTAGAATAGGATTTTTAATTTGAAGCTATCCACTGATAATTATTGAAATCGTTCCATACAGAAAAAATAAAAAAAGCATCAAACCGATCACTGCTGTGCGGTGATGTCCCACCTGTTTGTGAACTCTGCTGAGCTGCTCCAGGTTGTTCTCTAAGAAGATGATCCTCTGTCTCTGAGCCAAACTGCCGCCGGCCTCGTCGTTGTCGTTCTCTGAGCTCTGTTCAACACGGAGGGAAAAAAGAATCTGTAGGTTCATTAAACAGTTAAAGTGGAAAAACAAGTGTGGAATCATTTCTATGTTTTAAATAGCATAAATATGAAACAATTGACCTATCTGTAATAGCATTTACGAAATCACATGATTACTGTTAAACAATCAGAACCTGAGCAACCTGCTTTGTTTGTTCTTACGTTCTTGACTCGAGACGTGATGTCTTGTATGAACTGGATCCGGAGGTTGGTCAGAGTCTGCAGCTCTTTGGTCTGTGAAACAGAAGCAGAGTCATTTACAGATCACTGATCCTCAACATGTTTCAGCTGAAAATGCAGTTAAATTAATGATGACTAATTAAACTCATACCACAGTTTCCTCCAAGCCCTTCAGATCCTCCTTGGCTTGTTCTCTCTTCTCATTCAGAAACCTGAAATTAAATCAGACAGCAGGAGAGTTAACACTGAACTGCTTCAATTTAATCTAAGTTGGATCTGTCCCTCCATGTGCCTGAATGCAAGCAGGTGGAAGTAAACAAACAGTAATTTTTAACTCATAGAATACCAAACAAACTCCTGGTACAGGAAGCAAAGAGGGACAAACTTACTGCAGTTTCTGGAGTCTTTGCTCCTTGTTTTGGTCCTCGGCTCGGAGTTTGTCAAAGTCAGACTGAAGTTTTCTGTTCTCCAGCTGCAGAGCCTGACTCACACTGAGCAATAAACACAGAACCTTCTGTTATATAAAATTATACTTCATCACTCAGAAGTTATAATTTGGTTAAAGTGATAACTAATAACGGTAAAAACAGTCGGTACTCTTTGAGCAGGTCGTTGTCTCTCTGCTTCTGCTCGATCTCGTCGCGGAGTCGGCTCAGCTGTTTCTGGTGAACCTCCCTGTGGTTCTCCATCTGCTCCTCCAATGTTCTCTGCAGAGCACAAAGCAGCAGCAGCAGGTTTCCTGGTTAAACGTGTCACATATTGCTGGACGGTAATCAATCTTATCCAATAATTAAGTTTTTGGTTTTTGAAAACTTTATTTTTGGAAAATCTGGATTTCTTTTCTTGTGTTTCCATAGTTCAGAGTGATGTCAGCCCACCATCTTGTTTGACAAGTGTGTTTTACAGCTCCTGTTAATTTGAATTTTGAATTTATGTAAAATTATGCAATGTAATATTAGGAGGAGACTTTCTTTAATTACCAGAATAAAATTATAATATTAGGAGAATGAAGTAATTTTATGAGAACACAGAAAACTATAAAAAATTAAAATGAGGAATGTTGAGCATCTTGTGAAGTTATAACTTGGTATAAGATTTACTTCTAATACTTGATGCCTAATAGAAACACTCAATATTTTAACACATTAACATCAGATTATCAAAAACAGCAAGACGTTACAGTCATGCAAACTGATCACATCAGATATCTCGTATCAAAACTTTTTTTTCATAAAACTACTTTTTTCATCGTATTTTAAGAAGTTATTTTTGGTAAATTTGCAACTTTATTCTACTAATATAATGATTATTTTCTCACAATTAAACAGAACTTGTCATAACCTGGCCTTAATACCCTGCTTAACAACTCACATAAGAGATGATTAAAATAAAAGCAACTTTTTGAAAATATTTTATCATTTGTAATTTCTTTTTCTACAAAAGAAAGTGAGAAAATAATCTCACTCTTAAAATCGGAAATTGGCTCTGGTGTCTCAATTAAATGTTTAAGGAAACCAGCTGGAAATTTGTGTCAATAATGATTACAAATAAGAAACACAATCACTGACTAATTAAAGTAAAAATATTGATAACTGAGATCAAACTGAGTTTTTGAAGAGAAATGAATGAAGCCGTTTCCTTTATCTCTGTCCGGTCGTCTCTTGCAGATCGTTAGAAATTCTGAGGAAGCTTCAACAATCTCAGAGTCTTTACCTTCATCTCCACAGCATCCTTTAGTCTGCTCATGTGTTCCTTCTCTTTGTCCATCACCGTCACCTCATGCATCTGACCTGAAAACACACAGAACAGTTTCGGCTTGGTCATCTCTTGTCCAATCACAGAGCAGGACCTCCTGTAAACATGGTGATGACCCTGACCCTGAGCGTGTAGCTTAGCAACTTCCTCCATCAGAGCATCCTGACTCTCCTCCAGCTGCCTCTTCTTCTGCTCCATCCTCTGCAGGTCGGCAGACAGGGATTCCAACTTGGCCTGAAGCTGCAAAAACAACAACAACAACGTAAACAACAACAACCTGAAAAACAACAAACGCCCACCCTGTCAGGGTGGTCTGCCAGGGCGGCAACGCTTTGCTGTTTTCCGGTCACACACACTTGTGAAATGATTCATAAGCAAACATCTCTCTAATGTGCATTACTCATTCACACAGTTTGAGTCCCTGCAGCAGCTCTGCTGATTCCACATTAAATCTTTAACTTCCTCAAAGGTAAAAGTTTGTTCTGAGAAATAACTTATTTAAAAAGTCCACAGTTTTTTTTTTATTATTATTATTATCATGCCAGGAAAAGCAGCTTTGTCCTAAAGGGGAATAATTAAACATGCACTAAGAAATGAATTGTTGACTGGAATTGGACGATTCAAAGTTAACTATTTAAAGTAACAGAGATGTTGCAAGTAAAATCAGAGGAAGCACAGAGAAATAAGATGCTACTTAAAAGGGAACAGCATGTTCTGTGGTTCCCTCAGGCTGCAAGCGAGAGCAAGACCTTCTGCAGATAATACTGTAGGCTGTTCTGTTTTAGTCTTCTTTTAACTTAGTTTTTATCTATTTCTAACAACAAATAGTGAAACTTTCCCATAGTTACATTCTGTTGTCTCTTACAGCTAAATACATTCATTATAAGTTTACAAAATAAGGCAAAATGACAATAATACTGTCGAAAGTTATAACAATTAATACAATGCAATAATGAAGGAAGAATTAAGACAAGAGATAAAAACAAAACAATAAAGAGCAAATAATAAAATCTCCTGTGAAGTAAGAGTATTACTCAAAGTGGAGTTTTGTTTTTAATTCTGGTGTGTCTGTGGTCATCATGTTGCTGTCACAGGGATCGTGAAGCTTTCTTTAACCAGGTGTGTGTTACCTGAGAGACGAGCAGCTGGCAGGCGCTCAGCTCCTTCTCGTTGACCTCCATCTTGCCGGTGTTCTCCGTCAGGCTGACCTCCAGCTGTTTGCTGCGGTTCACCAGAGACTTGACCTCAGACTTCATCTTGCTGATGTAGAGACGAGCCGTGGTGAACTCCTCCTCCATCACGCCGCTCATCTCAGCCATCTGAGAAAACATTAAAACATGCAGGAAGCAGTCTGTCAGGCCGCCTGACCAGTAAGCTGTAAGCTGGATGTCTGCCTGAAGAGGAGCAGGAGGGTCTCACAGCTTTGAGCTCTGTGGTTCCGAGGACGCTGCCGATCTCACTGAGGTCTCTGATCAGCAGATTGAGGATCTCTGCAGATCTCTTCTTGTGGTGAGTGCTGAGCTCCTGCATGGTGGACAACTCCCTGTGAACGGCCTCCAGACCCGCCTGGAACCACAGAACATTGTGGAACAACAACCAACATCAACCTATTGGGCTGCTTAAACGTTTGAAGTGCAAATATTACATGAGTAGTTTTAGGAATTTCAACCTGAAAGACTTGGAGCTCATTGAAAACTACCAGCCAACACAAGCCTTCAGTTTGTGGACTCACCGTTTTGTGTGCCAGCTCCTCGTTCAGCTGCTCGTTGCAGCGCGTCTTGCTCTCCACCTCCTGGCTCTTGTGGTCATAGTTGACGGCCAGCTCCTCCAGCGCCTGCAGCACCTCCTTCACCTCCTCTTTGGCCGAATCGCTGTCCCTCTGCAGCCGGCTCAGCTCCTCCTGCAGACGCTCGTAGTCCTGGCTCCTGGACAGCAGCAGCTGTGGGAGCAGAACGTTAGAAGGGGTGCGGAGGAGAACGGGAACATTACATCATGGGAACTCACCTCATCCTGCTCTATCAGCTGCTGCTTGAGCTTCTCAGACGTCTGACTGTGCAGGTTGATCTCATCATCCTGAAACACGAGTCAGCAGTTTTACGGTTTCGGTTCTGAACTCGTCTTCATCGTCGTCATCCTGCTGCAGGTGCAGGTGAGACTCACCTTGTCGTCCAGCTGCTGGTAGAGGTTGGTGATGAGCGTCTCGTACTGCGCCTTCTCCTCCTCTAAGAGAGGCGCGGTGGGCGGGGCTAAGCTCTCGATCACTGCTGGCGTCTCAGTGCTGATCTTCTTACTTCTGTTGCTCAGCTGCTCCTCCACAGGTACAGACTCACCTGGAGAGAATCAGAAAGAGTCAGAAATCCCCCAGCGGCTTGAGTTTTACTGAGGGGGAGTCAGGGAACCAAAAATAATGATGGTTTTAGCTTTTGACCTGAACTAAAAAATAAAAGATATATCTAAATATGAAAAAAAATTTAAGCTAATTTAAAATTTCAAAAATGGCCACTGAGTCACTGAATATACTCTGTTATTAAGAAAATAAATCAACACTTTCCTTCTTAGCTCTGAAGAGTTTTCCTTTTATCACAATTAGTATGAAAACAGAGTCAACAGTTTCTAAGATTAGCATTTGCAGCTCTTACACTTGAGTTGAAGTTGATGAACATTATCTTAATTAATAAATAATGCAGAAATCTATAATGGTAATCAATTTTAATACTTTTAATTTTAAAGAAATCCAGCAGGTGGCGTGTTAACACAGTGCAGGAATGACTTTAAAGGGGCGTTTCCACTGCAGGAACATTTTCCTGGAAATGTTTTCACTGCAGGGCTGAATGAAAACTGAACACAGATTACCTCCCATTAGAGATGTAGTAGGTTTTTGGAGTAACTTGCACAATAAGGGAATAAATACATCATAATACAGAGGTTTGTAACATTTCTTAGTCGTTTTTTATATTCCCAGTTTTTTGTGCAGTGATTTTCTGGTTTCAACTGTTTGATAGCTCAGATTTTTTGTAAACTGTTTATTTTTGTTTTATTTGAAAACATTCAATCTCATGTTGAATATGAACAGATTATATATTCAAATACACAAATAAAAACATCCAATCTTGTGGAAATGTTAATCAAATTATTCAAATTCAGCACAAAACCTCGGCTTTCAGCATCTGTGGAGGCAAAGTTAAACGCTCCCTGATT
>CAEGAG010250088.1:0-43034 GCA_903067065.1 Brachyrhaphis terrabensis
CTGAAACTTTATTTGCATATCGACTCCTTTTGAATTAAAAATGTAAATTCAAGCTTGACTTCACAGTAAATTCATCAAATTCAAAACATCCATAACTGGTTTGAATTACATTAAATGAAAGCAGCTGGACTAAACGGCTTGTAACTAAAGTAAAAAGCATCACTTTGTGTATTAAGTTTTAGTAAATATTAATATTAACTGAATGCTATTAAGGAAATATTTATAATTCTGCCTCAGTAGTTGCATATTCTTGGTATGTTGCATTTATTCAGCCTGGCTGTGAGTTAAAGAGGAAACAAGTGAGTATTTACAACCAAAGCAGCTCATTTCCTTCCTTCAGTTTCTCTTCTCCCAAAATGTGAATTTATATCACGAGCTCATTCCGCCGCTGAATATTTTAGTGACAAAAGTAATTACCTTCTTCCTACTCCCATGCACGGCGGCGTGCTGAGATCAGACAGAGTCGCAACGCAGCAGAAGAAAAACGGTTCCGTTTGCAGGTTTTTATTTTCTGGAAACCAAACAAGCTGACAGAAACGTGGTTCTGGTTTTCCTCCAGACGTTTAAGTTAGAAACGCACGAGAAAGCTGTGATGAACGGGGAATATTTTGTTTAGTTTCTACAGTAGTGCGAATATCTCAGTACACTTTAAGACAAAACTAACTTTTCAACAAGATAGGGAAAATATCTTATTATAAATGAAATGATCTGCCAGTAGGACCAGCACTTTTCATCAATATTAAAAATGTATTTACTTAAAACAAGCCCTTATTGTAAGTTACTTTTATTTCAAGTGTACTAAAATAGCAGTAGACACTAAGTGGAAATACTGCAGTGTGCTACTTTAATATTGGTAAATACTAAGAAGATCCGCAGCTACCAGCAAGTTAGTTTGTCTTATTTCAAGTTTACTAAGATATTTGCAGTAGAAACGTAACAGAAACACTTGGTAAGATTTTGTTTTTGCAGTGAAATGCCAAAAACACACAACTTGCACTGTAAAAACACAAAATCTTAAGGATTTTTAGTCTAACTCCTAATGAAAATATTTTAATTAACTTGAAATAAAACAAGTAACGTTTCAGAAAGATATGATAGTTTTTTTCCAGTAAATAATTCTTAAGTATTGATAAAAAGGACTAGTTCTGTGGCAACTTATTTCACTTTTAGGACATTATTACAATAAGTGAAAACATCTGCCAATGAATTAGTGACTTTTATCCATATGCAAGAATCATTTACTAAAATCAAGTTCCTTTATCTTGTTGAAACTAGGTTAGTTTCCTAAGACATTTGCACTAGAAACACAAAAATACTTGGTAAGATTTTGAGTTTTTGCAGTGTTCTATAATATCCTACTGCTTCAGCTTTTGTGATTTTTTGGTATTGATTTCTTTTATTGTTTTTGAAATGTTCGGAAGGGAAGGACTTCAGATTTTTCCACGATTGTGAAAGTTTCAATTCTTAACCAGAGCAGAAAGATTTGAATAAAATCTACCAGTAAAAGTTCAAAATGTTTACAATTTCTACTACATTTCTTGTCAGCTTTTAAAATTCCTGCATCAGATCTGCTTGGACCAAATGTGGTTTAAAGATGGCGATGGTGAATTCCCATCTTTTGCTCCCTGTTTGAACTGAACAGGGAATTTGTGACTAAAACTCAGATTAATTTTTACCAACAGTAGAAATAAAGGAGCCATTTTCCTTCAGGGCAGTTCAGAGTCTTGTTCGTTGTATCTACAGAAAAGGCTCATTATTGGCAGCTGAAGGTGCAGTTCAAGGTGGTTTTTAGTGTGAACGTTATTACTCCTCCTCTGCAGCCTGAACTCTTTGATCCGAAGCTAAATTACTTTTAAAGCCGTTTCAGCTGCATACGAACCAGCAGAGCACATTTTAATCCTAATTATTACCGTCCGCTGACCAAAGCAGCCGAGCTGCAGCTGCCACAACGACCTCGCTCTGATTCATTAAACATTTCACACACCTCCACCTCTCTCTGACCTCTCACCTCTGACCCCATGCATGTGACAGTGTCTGCCCGCTCCGCCCTCGCCGCCTTGCTCAGCCCCTCCCACCACGCCTCTCTTCTCCGCTCCGTCCCCGCAGGTCGGCGACCAGATCCTGGAGGTCAACGGCCACAACTTCCTGAGCATCCCGCACGACGAGGCCGTCCGCGTGCTGAAGTCGTCGCGCCACCTCATGATGACGGTGAAGGACGTGGGACGGCTGCCGCACGCCCGGACGGTGGTGGGGGAGACCAAGTGGATCGCCAGCTCGCAGATCGCAGAGAGCTCCGCCAACAGCAGCGTGGCCAGGTCAGCTTTATGGGATGTGATCCGGTTTCCTGACGTTTTAGGCCGCGGGCGTCCAAACTCTTGTTACAATCTGTGAGGTCAAAATGACTCCCTGTCCAAAAAAGTAATGGTTAACAAGTTAACACCAACACACAAAAACTATGAAAAAAGAAACAAAATGCTAACTTTTTAGGCCACAGGCGTCCAAACTCTTTTGTGATACGGGTCTAAAACTATGAGGTCAAATTGACTCCATGGCCAAAAAAGTAACAGGGAAGAAAGGAACAAAAAAAGATGAAAAAAGTAACAAACTACTGACTTTTTATGCTGGGTGTCTCCAAACTCTGTAGGTCAAAATGAGGTCAAATTGACTCCATGGTCAAAAAAGTAACAGGGAAGAATTGAGCCAAAATACAGATTTTTTCATACAGTGTTAGAAATACATTAAAATGCAAATAAACAAATAATTCAGTGGTTAATAGGAGATTTTTACATGCAGATTTTGAACCACGTGAAGCCAATAGAGGAGTTTGGGTAGAACATATCTACAGACATTTTTTTAATCTTAGTTGCAAAATGTGTATTTTTTGCACATTTTTGACTTAATTACAGCTGAATATGTTGTTCTTTCTGCAAATGTCCTTTGTTTGAGTCTGTATATTCAAATTAACGATTAATCGATTGCTACAGACTAGTTGACTATTATTTCAGTAATCGATTAATCACAAATAATCAGATTAATCATTTCAGCCTTATTGTATTGCTTTCATAAGTGAGTAAAAATGCGGATCAATTTCTTTGTTTTACACCTTTAAAGTGATAATAATTTAACTGAGAGTACAAAACTGATTCATGTTCAAGTTGTGTCAAAAATAATACCTGCATAGGAAATATGTTACTTAATGACTCTGTAAAGAATTTTTTTTTGTATTTTGTAATTTATTCTCACATTCTGCGAGGATATTTCAGGAAAATTTGAAAAGTGAGTTTTGGCTTCTAATGGTTCCTCATAGTATTTATTTTATTTTAGACACGTGTACTTTAAGTTTTACTTCAACCAGACAACAGAAAACCGTTACCAGCTTTAACCTCCTTTAATCATTTCAGAGAGAAAGAGAAAATAATGTGAGAGAAAGAGAAAATAATGGTGTTTTGTGATTTCCATGTCTGTTCTCTGAATGTATTGAGGAAAATGCCTTGGAGACATTTTACGTTTCCTGTTGCAGAGCCTCTCTGAACAACAGTTCCTGCCACATTTCAGAGACACAAAAGCTGTGATGAAGACTTAAAATGAGAGGCGCTGTGCATTCATGAGGCTGAGATGGATGAGAAATGTGTTACAGAAGATGAAAAGCTGCCATTCAAGACATTTCAAATGTTCTTTTCATCTTAAATTTAAAATATGTGCATAGAAAGTTGAGCTCAGCTGAATTTGTTATTAAAGTGAATATTATTTTTTACATGTGTTTTAGTCAGTTTGATCTAAATAAGGTACTTATTAATATATTTTTGTAAAAATTGATGAATTTAAGTCAGTTAAATGATAGCAGAAAAAAATGAAAGTTTTAAATATGAGACCTGCAAAAAATATATTTTTTTAAAATTGAAATAACGTTTTATATTAAATTAGATAAAATTGTGTTAGTTAGGATGTCTGAATAAATTTCCAAAATAAGTTTTTTCTCTTACTGGAGATTTCATACATTTTTATTTTGCTAATATTACTGAAGAATATTTTTGTGTGTAATTATTTAAATAGTGAAAAAAGAAGAAGTGAGTTTAGTTGTTATATTTTGATAATCTCAGCATAATCACTTTTAAAAGATAAAAGTGACTTTTTGAAAATATGTATTATATGGATACAGAAAATGTAATGTAACATCTATACCGTTTTCTCCTGTAATCATCAGTTTTTGCTTTTTGTTTGTTTCTCTTTAGCTTCTCTGTGGATCAAGGAGCTTCTGCAGCAGGAAAGGTGAGATTTTTATCTCTGTGATCTGAACAAACATTTCAGACGATGTTTAGTACCAGTGATGCTGTTCATGTCAGTTTTTGGGTTTTTATCCACAAACTCACAAGTTCAGTGGATGCAAGAATTGTGCAGTGATATGAAAGAAGGGATCCTATGTTAACATGTAACTGTCTGTTAAGATGTTTCTGATTGAAACAGCTTTTGATTTTAGTACATTTGACCACTTAATGCTGCACATTCAAAGAACGACCGTTTGCAGTTTTTTATAATCCATAAAATGTTTAGAAAATCTGCTGTGCATAATAATTTGGAACATTTTGAGTTTTTTATTTGTGAAAAACAAACTGTTTTCATGTGGAGCTTTGTTCAGTAAAATTTGATTTATACTGTAATGACTTGAAAATTATACTGACCATCATTTGCATTTAAGACAATCTGTGAAAATATCACTTGCATAATAATTTAGAAGATGATGTAAAAGCAAAAAATGTAAGAAATGACAAGAATCCCAGTGATGAACCTTGTGGAATCCCACAATAAATTTATTATAGATTTGTGACTCAAATAAAAATAAAACTGCGACAACTGCAAAACATTTAACCAACAAATCTACATCATTTATTTTAACTTATTGAAATTTAATTTAAATTAACTTTGTAATTATAGGTGAAATACTTTATAAAGATGAAGAAATTCACCTACTTTTCTTCATTTTCTGAATCTGTAGTTATTATAATTCACTGACACTCCCTAAAGTATATTTAAAAGTTGCTAATTTATCCAAAAGCAAGTCTTTAGTCGAGTTTATTCATCTGACTTCAGATATGTGAGCATTTTCAAATGTCTAGTTGCTGATATAACAGAAAACTAAACCCTGGAATAATTCCACATTAATGTATTGATATTAAATCAGACTGAAACATCTCATGATTGCATGGATGAGCAGCAGCTCAAGGTTAGAGTGGAGCTAATGGGACCGCTGGGAATTTAACATTAAAAACTGCACTAATGTAATCCACATTTCACCTTTTGCTCTAAATATGATGTTTCAGAGATCACTGTTGCGTGGCAAACTTTTAAAAATCTAAGCAAATGTTCCCCGAAGCCGTCGCTGATTATCTCAGCAGAACCGCCGCTTTCCCTCCGCTTTGACTTTGGCTGCGACTTTGTGAAGAAAATGTCGAAATGGCAGGAAAGTTGGAGGCGACAGCAGCTGACGGCAGCGGAGAGGAAGGTGAGAAGGAGAGCTCACTTTTTATTACGGAGACTCTGATGGACAGTTTGGGTCCAACAGAACCGGGACGCCGCAGTAAAGGAGGCTGGGTGTGTGAGAAACTGATAAAAGTTTCAAATTTAAATTGATTTATTGGTTTTGTTTAGATCTGCTGGGAGAAGTGGAGTCCAAACTTTACGTTAAATGTATTTAGGGAAACAAAAAAGATGTTTTAAACAAACATTTTTGTGCTTTTTTAAAATATTTTATCTGCTCAAAAATAAACTAAAGTATTATTTAAATCAACAAAATAGTGTGATTTTTTTTTTTTTTTAATAATAATTTTAGATACAGAACATGCTTTTGGTTGTAGTTGCTCCAAAATAAATAAGATGAATATAAAAACTTCACATTTTGTTAAGGTTATTTTTGTGGTCCACATATTTCCATTTCCATTCTTTTTTTTAATTTTATCCAGCTCATATTTAAATTACTTCTCATTTCAAATGCGTTATAAATTTTATATAAATGTATATTTATACATTTATATTTAACACTTTGAATTGGAGTTGCTTGTCGACAAATAAGCAATTTCCCTTTGAGGATCAATTAGGTATTTTTTTTATTTATCTGTAAAAAAAAAAACAAAAAACCCAGTAGTCCCAAAACATGAAAATCTGTCCATAAATCTTTCACTGCAGTATCATTTACTGTTTCATTTGTTTGTTTTTCAAAGAAAAGTAAAAATTTTCACCAAAAGTTTCTGGATTTCTCAATCCAACTCCAGAGCTGCGCGCACACAGACCTGGCAGAGGATTTACGCACCGGGAAACAATCAACCTGCGAACCGAGCCAACTCTGCTCATTTTAGATTAATTTCATTTATAATAATTATTTAAATATGTCAACGCATCATTAAAAAGTCTTAAATACATACATCCAAATTTAAGGCCTTACATTTATATATATATGTGTGTGTATATATATTAATCATTTTTTAAAAGTAAGTTTAATCTCATATTTTATCTGTATTTTTTTTTGTTGAGGAACTTTTGAGGCTACCGCTAACTCACTGCTAGCATATCATTGCTAATTATCTAACTTTGTTGTGTCTGTATTGGATAAATGCTAATTTATTGCCAGTTGGTTGGATGAAGTTCATATGTTTCTTTCTTAATGGTCTTAAAAAGTCTTAAGTGTAGGTAGTTGAAAGCTGCAGAAACCAGTCATTACAAAGTTATGCTTACTTTGTGTTTAAAATAGACAAAATGCATCCTTCTGGTTCCTAGACCAATCAAAACCCTCCAAAGAAGAATGCATCATGGCTGCCAACCAATCAGTGACATTAAATGGCCTTGCAGATTGTCAACAAACCCACAAGAAATAGAAAACTGACGAATATTTGCAAGATTAAAGGAGAAGCAGGTTGATCAAAATGTCTGATTTGCTGGTTAATATTAAATACGGCGGTAATTTCTGATTATAAAGAGATTTTTCACAAACACTGCTTTGGTTATTGTGTTTTTTTTATCCACTTTGGATCAAATCTGGCTGTGATTTTCTGTTTCACCTGGCTCCATTTTTAGTTTGAAATCATTGGCAGCATTTCAGTATGTGGGAATAGTTAACACTACAACAAATTTGTGTTATAAAATGTTAATAATTTGGCAAAGAGAAGGCAAATTGTATGAATTTTTTATATTTGCGTGAGTAGAAAGCCTGCTTTTAAACTTTGTGTTTCGGGAAGAGCTATTCATCTTCTCGGATGACAAGTCCCTCCTACACAAACCCAGATCCATAAACGCTTTTTTTTGATTGGTGTGGAAAAACTAAACTGGATCGCCACCAAGCCCTTAAAGACGGAGCAGAACACCAACGCTGACTGCAGCTATTCACCGCTTCCAGCTCTCTGCTTTCATGCTGGGAAAAGTTTTCTGCTGCCTTTGAATTTCCAAATGTTTCTTCTTCTTTCTGCTTTTTTTAAAATAAATATTCAGTTAATCTGAACTATATCGATGTATCTAACACTACATTATATCTTAAAATATATGACAAACATAACTATTTCATAAACCAGAATATTGAGAGCATTTTGAAAATGTTTCATTATTAATTTCATTATTAATCAATTATTGAAATACTTGTCAACTAATTCAGTTATTTATGACTTGTTAACTGGAGTATACAAAATTAAAAAAAAATAAAAATTTCTAGAAGAACAACACAATCAGAGCTGAAATTAAGCTGTAACTGAATTCAAATATCAAAATTTTTCCATTAAAGATTTAAAAAGTCTACACTAAACGAATGCTGTTTTGAATTTTATGCAATAAAATTTCTATTTTCTAATTTTAAAAAGGGAATTTCTAATACTGCATGAAAAAGGGTTTATTGGTGAATTAAAATATCTGTAGAATGGTAACTTTTCTCGTCCAATTAATCATTTAATATTTAGTACAATCGATTAATCAAATACTAAAATAATTAAGTTGCAGCACTAAAATATATTACAGTATATCACATAAATATATATATTATAATACATTATATAATACATTGCTGTGTACATTTCACAATATATGAATACACATGAAGTATATTGTCATTTTTTGTTGCTAAGGGATCCTTTAGCAATTTGTTGCTAACCTAGCTAGCTTAAATGGGCTTGAAGAAGATTGTGACAGCATGAAGTAATCTTGGTATATTGTTAAAATACATTTTTTAACACATTTCTAATGTTACATAAAATAATTAATTTAATTGGTAAAATGAAAAATCTGCAGAATGTGCCAATTTTCTCACCCGATTAATCATTAGTACAATCGATTAATCGATTACTAAAATAGTCATTAGCTCCAGCCCTAAAATATATATTATATCACTTAAATATGTATAGTATTTTATAATGTATACATGTAACATTATGTACATATTGTAATAAATGAGCACACATACGTTTTGTTGCTAAAGGTTTCTGTTGCTGAACTAGCTAGCTTAAATCTGTACAGACATCAGGAAGAAGATTGTGTCGACTTGAAGTAATCTTGGTATAAAATGCAGCAGGAGGAAAATGAAATGCTCCAGTTTTCATGAAGAAGCTCTGAACGAGCCACTGAAGAGGCTGCTTTGTGCTAGCATGATGGAGCGAGTCTGGGGGCATTAAGAGGGGAAGATGTATAGCGCTAGTGCTTTGGGGCTTAGCGGAAAGGAGCAATGCGATAACTCAAGGCTCTGCCGCTCCTCCATGTGTGTCAGCCAGCCTGTGTTGGAGTCGACCCCCACAGCTAACCTCCCACCGCCGCAGCATCAATATTTATCTGCAGGTGGGTACACCGCTTAAACAAGCAACCGGGTTTCCGTCTCTGTCAGTTCTGAACTGCGTTTAGCCGTCCTCCACCTCCCTCCCAAATGGAATTGCAGCCTAAAGGCCAGAGCAGACAGATAAGCTAATTAATTAAGTGTAGGTCACACAGCAATTTTCAATCATTAGTTTCCCCCTGAACCCATTTGGGAGCTGATCTGCAGCAAATGAATGAGGTTTGAGAGACACCAGAGCTTCAGAGCAAAGGAGGAGCACAAAGTTGGTCAGGGTTTGATTTTTCCATCACCTTGTTTCAGAATCACATCCAGATTATATCTGAAAGTGGTTGTAACATGAATGGTACGGTTGGAACCAGTGGTGGGCTAATTTCAGCTTAGCGCTTTTGCTAACCTTGAAAACATGTAGCACACTCAGCTTCTCCAAAATAATTTTTTTCTGAATAAGTGCGGATTTAATTGGCTGCTTTGTAAAATTTCTATTAAATAAAGTTTGACCTCTGTGTTGAACTTTTGTTTATCAAATTTTTAGAATACTTTAGCGCTTTTTGAACAAAAGAAGAGGTATCGTGGATGTTTATACCCATTTTTAAGAACTTAAAATTACCAGAAATATATTTTATTTCTAAGAAATCAACTGTGTTTTCTTTAAATGCTTCCCCAATAACATAATTACTTTATTGCAGGGTTGGGCACACTTCCGTTAATGCGCTAACAAGGGAACAAATTTTTATTTAGCACTTTTATTAACTTTAAAAAATGGTTAGCACACTTAGCTAAAACTATTTACACAGCAGTTCCTTTCCCTGTCTTAAGTTCTTTCTTCTTTTTCTAACTTACTCTGTTGCACACAAGAAAGACTCAGGAACAAAATAAGACACAGACAGTAGAGAGCATGTTATAAACATAAAAACAACATCTGAGGGCTTTAGAGAACATTTAAAATATAATGTTAAAATAGAGAGTTGTAGCTTTTCAAGGTATAATCCTCCTTCCAACGCAAATCTCCACTTGCAGCATTCACACTGCATTTTCGCAAGAAATTTAAATATTACTAGTTGGAATTGAAGTTAGTGCTTTAGCATTAGCTTGTGTAGCACTTTAGGATTAGCTTAGCCAATGCCACTGTTTCCTAAAGGCCAGATTTTGCACTGAACACAGCACTGATGATCAATAATACAAGCAGAGAGGTTTTAATCTGGCAAACAGTCTTGATAATAATCGTCTCACAAAGCCTTCATATTGTTACACACAACCTTCCTTCCAACCATAACTCCCTTAAATTGAAGTTGTTACATCTGAACCTCCTTCCAACCCAAATTGCAAACTGATAGTATTATCACTGCATTTTTGCAGGAAATGTAAATGTTTCTAGTTTGAATTGAAGTTAGCGCTTTAGCATTAGCTTGTGTAGCACTTTAGCAGTAGCTTAGCCAATGCTACTGTTTCCTAAAGGCCAGATTTTGCACTGAACGCAGCACTGAGGTTGGATAGAGAGGTTTTAATCTTTCATACAGTCTTGATAATCATCTCACAAAGCTTTCATATTGTTACATCCCTTCCTTGTACACTCAGAGACCTTATTTCCTTGGCATAGTGATGAATTGTTTGGCATTGAGCAGTCTGGACTGTAAATGAGTGCAGCAATGGAGCTGATCCAGCTTCAGACCATTTATACAGGACATCCATTCACTGGAAAACCGCATCCTCACGATTAAACTGCCTCACATCTTATTAGCAGGTAACTCCAGGTGTTCCACTCCAGCTGAGTGACAATGATTTTTTTAAAGCTCCCTGAAGTGTCAATCCGCTCTGTAATCTGACAGCAATAGGCCGCTCACATTCCCGGTGTGGTCCTGTCGCTCCGCTCCGCTGCGCCCTTGAGTTAAGTAACCGGAGCACGGATGCTTTAAAGGAATCCTCGTGGTAAGCACTCTGGTTATTAGGATTCAGGCAGCGCAACGGCTCAGTTCACCTTGGCCATGTCAAATTTTTTGGCTGCGCTCAAAAGGGGGGGGGGACCCTGCGACAACCACAGCTGATAATGACAGAGAGAGTTGAAGATGAGGTGGGAAGGAGAAAAGAGAGAAGTAGGAAGGTTGCATCGGCTCTGTTTCCTCCTTTTGTTTTCATCTCTGCAAACAGAGTCAGCCACAGACCCCGAAGCGTTGACTTTGAAGTGGTGTCTTTGATTAAGGAGTTAATTAAAGAATAGCTGCTTGTAGGCAAGTAGATAACGGAGAGAGGGGAGAGAATATGCAGGAAAAGGAGGAGAGATGGAGCCGTGAAGCGATATTGACAGCTCAGAAGTTTCTGGATGACAGAGACGCCATCTGGCGCAACGCTGACAGCTGTAACAAGGAGGGAAAAAATCCCAGCTTCCCACATGTGTGAACATCACAGCTTCTGTTCAGCAGCAAGCTGCGGTGTGAACGCAACCAGGATAATGATAATGAATGAGGGAAAACAGGAAGACGGAAGTCTGAGGGTAATTTATACTTTTGGGATGAAAGTACGGTTCCAGTGTAAGTTGGTGAAGTTTATTTTTTGATTCAGTTTATTTCCTCTTCTTTTATTTTTATCCTCTTTGCCCTCCTTATTCATCTCTTACTGTTGTTGATGTTGGCGGTTAAACTTCAGCTAATGCGCTAATAGCATAGCTAACTTTGCTAACTTTGATATTGCCTAGCGCTCTTAGCTTCTCCTAAATTAATCATAGAAATTGCAACATGTATCATTGACACATTGTAGGTATCAATATGTTATCCACCTGTGCAGCTGTACAAATATGCAAAATTAGCCACAGAATTAGCAAACATCAGCATCTGTTAATCTGAAACTGAGTGAAAAATCTGTTCTAAAAATCACTTCTTGAATTATAAACCATGAAGGTAGGTGTGTAATAGCAAGTTTGACCCTGTTGAGGGCGATATACTATGTTCTAACACATATTGTGTCATTATCAACATGGTTGAGTTTAGTGCGCTAACATTAGCTCCTGCTAAATACCACATTGGTATAGCGCTTTAGCATTAGCGGACCTAATGTTTATGATTATTGCTTTACTGTTAACACACCTAATGTTTTAGTTAGCGGCTTCAAACACTGATTGTTGACTTGTTTCATCTTTGTGTTGCATTAAAAATTCACCTCTTTTGCAGATGACATCATGTTATATTTATCAGGAAATAACTGAAAAGGGAATAAATTCTCAAGAAAGAGCTGGACATGAATAAATTTACACCTACTTACATCAAAATAGAACATTTAGTTTCAGGCATTTCAGTGATCATTGTGGGTTTTTTCACCATTAACAGAAAGGTTCAAAGGCTTTGTCTGTGTTTATATTATGTTTTTTTTAAAACCTTTAACCTGCAGTCATGAAGAAGAAATAACTGGGAAATATGTTTTTGATATTAGTAGTTGGTCAATTATTCATGCTAGGAGCAACAAAAAAAAAAATCCAAATAAATCCAGAAAAGTCTGACCATAAAAGTTTTGTGTTTCGTCTTTTCTTCCACTGACTGCAGCCCGGGTTCTATAAGGGCGTAGCCGGCTCTCAGGTGACCCTGTCCAGCCTGGTCAACCAATCCCGCGCCATGCTGGAGGAGCAGGCGCGCCACCTGCTGACCGAAGCCGAGCGTCAGACCATGAGCTACTACGTGGAGGAGTACAGGGACGGACACATCGGCATCGAGCCGCTGGTCATGGCGCTGTTCGAGCTGCTCAACACGCACGCCAAGGTGAGTTTCTGTACCGCTGATGTTTGAACTGAAGCTTCCTGAGATTTAAAACCGTGGCTTTTCGATTTCCATCGTCTTCATCGTGTTTAAGACTGGAAAAATCGATTCAGAGTTGCTACTTCATGCATCTGCTTCTCTGTGTTTGCTCAGTTTTCCCTCCTGTCGGAGGTGAGAGGGCTGATCACGCCGCAGGATCTGGAGCGCTTTGACGGGCTGGTGCTGCGCCGAGAGATCCAGGCCCTGAAGGCGCGGCAGGGGTCGTCGGGCGCCGCCAACGCTCAGCCGGACTGCCTGTCCATGGTGTCGTTTCCAGACACGCTGACGTCGTCATCAGCCAGCTTCCTGACCAACACAACGCTCAGCTCTGCGCGGGTAGGCCAGCTTTACCAAACTGTATCTTTTAGAGGGAACCTGTTATGATAAATTCACATTTTGTCTGGTTTTGTACTTCCATTTGGGTCTCGAATGCTTCTAAAATCAACACAATAATTTTAATAAATCAATGGGTTAATGTTTTTTAGTGTCTGAAAAAGAGTCGTTTCAAAATCCTCCCCATTGTTCAGTCACAGGTTTTCTGTTCATGTTGTTATTTTTTATTTTTAATCCGTTTTGAGGCACTGAGAGGAAACTTGAAACTGCTGCTGCGCCAGTTACTCAGCAGGTTGTTGCTAGGCAACCAAAGAGTGAGTGAATCAGTTGATTCCACCAAGCTAGGTTAGCTAGCTGAAGCATTTCCTCTGCTTACATCTCCCAGAATGCCGTGCGGTGAATATTCTATATATTGAATACTAAATATTCTTTCAGATGTATTATCTATTGATATTGATCACGTGTCTATTATGATATATATTATTGATTTATTGTTCAGCTCTAGTTTAGTAAGAAGCTTTCAAGGTGTCTTTTCAAAAACATTTGGTCTAGTTGCCTGAAACACAGTAATGATGTGATGACACTGCAGACACTCAGTCACATCGTATTTTATCAGACTTTTAAACAATGGCTGAAAAAGCTTCGGTTAAAATATTGCTTCCATTAGTTTTGCTTTCTGATGATTTTGTCTCATTTTTTCTGAGTTTTCACTGATTCCCAGTGAAATTTCTGTTCAGCTTGTTGCTTTTATTTTCCTGTCATCTTCAGTTTGCCTCAAACCGCCTCAGATTGTCATCATTTCCAGTATTTTTGTAGAATATCTGTTTCGTAAAGACGCCGTTCTGATGCTCAGCTCGTCTGTGACACATTTCATTTTCCACCTGCTGAAACCAAAGTCATCCCAGCCGATGTTTTATGGGTTTTCATTCCCCCAGTTTGTTGCTTTTAACCCGACCCGTCTCCCCTTCCGTAGGAGAGGCTGCTGTGGCTGATAGACATGATGGAGGTAGGATCTGCTGCTGAACATGATGAATGGCTTCCATCGCCAATGCAGAACAAACACCAGAACGACACAATTTAACGTCCCTGAGGCGAATCAAAAACACCAACACACTGATTCCCATCTCACTTTGTGCTTTTGCAGTGACTTTGTTTGCTGTGTTTTTTATCCTTCTTGGCTTTTTGTTTGCTCTCATTGCTTACAAAACCAGAATATACAGTAAATTATAGGTTATGAATAGCAAAAAGAGCTTATTATATAAGAAGATCTAAGGCCAGGGTTATTATTCTACAATGTTTTATTAAGTAATAATTACAAAAATAATCAAATTACGAGTTGTATCACAATTAGTTGAACTATAATAAGAAATTATAATAACAAGAGAATAAAGTGATAATAGAAGGACTAATAATACAAGAATAAAGTTGTAATAATACAAAAATAATCATAATTATGAGAATAAACTTGTAATAATACGAGAAAAAAACTAGTAATGATACAAGATAAAGTCATATGTGACAGAAGTTGTGACAAAATGTCAGAAAGAAGTATGAAAGAAAATAGTTCTGAGAAAATATTGATCTGACAGTATAAAGTCATAATAACAACAGAATAATCTCTTACTAACATGAGAATAAAATCTTAATATCCTGAGAATAAAGTCTGGGTTCACATCAGAACAGTTTCATCGTCCGTCTGAATCAGTTCTTGGTTTTTAGGAGAAATAATTTGTTTCTTTTCGTTCCATTTCTTCAGGGTTTCATTAGTCATTTTCCGTCTCTGCCAAATCCCAGCCGAGCGCTTTATTACCAAAAAACAAAATATGACAGCAGTCATTACCTGCGGTCCATTCCATCGCTGCGTTGGTGCCAAATGATCTTAATATATCTCACATGCAGCCGGTGCAGAGAAAACACTTTTCCTTTTCCTGAGTCGTTCCAACAAGCTTCAGTAAAACACATTTCTGCTTTTATCCTAATTTTATTCACAGTTTATAAAAGTTGGACCAACTGGAACGCTTGAGTTTAAAGGCTACTGGTGTGTTTTTTCTGACAGAGTTGACATAAAACAAATGGATCACCTTCACAGAGCGTTTAATCATTTGTACCTTTCAGCCTTCACACCCTTTAAATAGGTCAGTTCGATAATAATTCACCTGCTGCCTCACGTCTGAGGAATCCAAAATGATGGGATGCCTCACAGGAAAAAGCATCATTCACAGCAGAATCTGGATACTTTCAAGACTTGGGTAACTTCCTGTGACTCTCAGAAGGTTTTATTTAAATGAATGATGGCGGCTAATCTCCTAACGTCGATTTTTGAAGCTTTTAAGTTTCACAGGCAGCAGCAGAAGTTCCTGGTTGTCGATAATAATAAATACAAAACAAGACAATAAAATAAATAGAGGAGCAAAATAAATACATAAATTGACTCTGTTCTTTAATGGCCAACACAGTAATTAGTCAGTGGAGATACTTTTGGAGAGTCATGTACACATTATTATTATTATTATTATTATTATTAGGCCCGAGCAGCAAAGCGCTGCGAAGGCCTATTGTATCTGTACTGTTTATTATTATTATTATTATTATTATTATTATTATTATTATTATTATCAGTGCAATGTTCAGCTATGTTCTTACATTTAAATATTTCCCTGAAATTTTGCAGCTCTAGACAGAGAGCATTTGGGTTTCTGCAGCTTCTAAAAACAGTCAAGTGCTTTAAAAAAACAAAAACAACAACACCAAGCCATTTTTGTTATCGGTTTATGTTTTTAGGTGTCTGGAAAACGAGCTGTTTCAAAAACCTTGTAATTGTTGAGTCGGTTACCTAGCAACCCAAACATCGAAGAGGTTTGGGTTGGTGGTTTTACTGCTGATTGTAAGTGTAAATGTTTTGTTTTTGCTGCATTACTGTTGGTTGTGCAGAAGGCTCCACTTCTGCTTTTCTAAGTTGTACAGTTGTATAAGTAGACTAAAATCTCACTATCTAAGAATGTTTTTGTGCAAAAAGTGTGATGAACATGATTTGTTTTGCCCACAGACGTATCCTAACCTGTTCAAGGAGGCATAATAGATCACCTTTAGTAAATCGGATGCCTGTTTTAATAATCAATAATTTTTGGAACAAAGCTTACTGAGCTGTTAACTGGAAAAGAAAGATTATTTAAGAGCCGTTCACAAGCATCTAAACATCCAGGGTCACAATAGGTTCATGTTTTTGCAGTTTAGTTGAGTAATTATTCAGTTTTTCTACATGTTCTGACACAGATGGAGAAGTAAAATGTTAATGCACCAAATTAATTTTAGAGTTAATGATTTAAATCCATAACCTGCAGTAATGTTGTGTTTCAGGCAGCCTCGACATGAGAATGCTGATTTCACTCTTTAGAGACTTGACTCGGAAGATATTTGTAAACATTTCTGCAATATTGTTGTTCCATAATTAAATATAACTTTTTAAAATAAGAGTAGAAACCTTTTGTTGTTTTTAGAGAAAACCTCTGAATATTCAGATGAAAGTGTTTGATTTGGGGGATTAATCTGCCCGGTGACAGTTTAGCTGGTTTTTGAACAGCAGCTCTGTGTTTGCTAATGTTCTTATGCATGTTTTGTATTTATTCTGGCTCTTATTTGTTGGAAAGCTTTCACATACGAGCCCAAACAGGAAGTAGTAAATATACGAGTGTTTGGTTGGGTGACTGCAGAGATAAGCCGTCGACTGTCTTCAGGTTTATCAGCCGAGCAGCCGGTCTCATTCAGGCAGGTTCAGCCTGTCCTCCTCTGAGGAGCCGCGTTAGCATGCTGACTATTCTGGAGGCTGTTTATGCGACTCCTGTTTGTGCCGTTCTGGACCCGTGGGTGGTTGGTGGCGCTGCTGCATGAGGCAGATTAGAGAGCTGGGTTGGTCTGCGTTCCTGAGCCACTCACAAAGGCAGGTATCTACATAATCAGGTGCACAGCAATAGATGTTTGTATCGCTGTTACTGTGGGGACATTTTGGTTTTTTTCATGTTTTTATCCCAAAGCCCAGAACGCAACAAAAGCTATTTGGTTTGGTTTGAATGAAACCTCTGCAATACTTTGGGCTGGATAATAAATCAACAACAACACACATTTCAATAGATATGTGATCAATATCAATAAATAAGGCAGAGGAAAGGCTTAACTGGCTGGTGGAATCAACTGACTCGCTCGCTCTTTGGTTGCCTAGCAACAGCCTGCTGGGTAACCGACGCAGCAGCAGCTTCAAGTTTCCCGTCCGTTCCTCGTAACTGCTTGAAAATAAAAAACGGCGACATGAACAGAAAACTGGATGAAACAGGAAATGTCACGGCAACAGTTTGGCAGGATTTTAGATATTTAAAACAAAGAAACAAAACAACTAATTAATAATTATTGATATCGACTGATATGAAAAGCTTAAAGTGTGATATGTTTGCAGTAGTAGGTCTGCCAGGCCAATCGGTGGCGCTGTAGTGACACAAAAACCACAGAACGGTACCATGTTTGTTTTGTGAGCGTGAGACTCAATGTGGGATAAAAAGAGAGAGAGAGATGGAGCTTCAATGTTATTGTTTAACAAACACAAAACGCATGAAGAGATGAAAGCAGAGTTTTTAAATGTTTCTGGATCACGGTTTTAAATATTTTGCCTTCCACTAAACTTTACATTCATATGCCTTAAGACAAACACACTGAGTTATTTTGTTTTCCCATTATTTTGTATAACAGCTCTGTTTTTAAAAGTCCTTTTAATTAATATTTTAAATCCTGAATTACTTAAAGATGATCTGATCTATTGAGAACAAAATGCTGCAGGAAACGAGCTCAACCTCCTGAATCTTTGTGCATCACCTGCTCACAGCTGCATGTCCTGTACAGTCATGGCAGCCAGCAGGTTCGCTTACAGTGCAGAGACGCATCTCCGCATGCAGAAAGTCGATTGACTGTTGTGATAAATGGATGGGGTGTAAGTGCTCCACATGCTGCAGTGAGGGCTAATCAAGCTGAATGGATGGGGCTTTTGTTTTGGTTCAGTAGCAGAGTTAAATGAAGGGCGCCGCTCGCGCTCAGATTTGCCTCCGTTTGCCACGTCAGACGATTCGGTCCTCCAGATCCAGCTCTGAGCGGAGCTGATGGCTTCGTATTGATTTCACAGTGTGTGTGTTTTTGTTTGTGAAAGAAGACATGGAGGCTCTGAGCGCCTGTCTGACGGCTGCATGTCTTCTTTGCTTGCACTGCTTTCTGTCTAACTTGTAAACAAACGTGGAGGAGCCATGAAATCTGGGGTTTGTTTTGGCATTGAAACATCGGCTGCAAACTACAGCTACGGCTAACGATTATTTATATTCTGACAATTAATCAATTAATCACATAAGAAAAACATTCCTTTAGGTATTTGTCTGTAGCAAAGGATGCATCTTCACCTAAAAGATACTTCTAACTATGGCTGCAACTAACGATTATTTCAGTAATCAATTATTCTGACGATTAGTCGATTATTATGATGATTAATTGATTAATCGGATAAGAAAATTGGCAAATTCTGCTGATTTTTCATTCAGTCACTTAAGCCTATTTTTGTTCTGTACTAAGAATACATAAAAATCCAAATAAAAAATCAATTTAATTTAATTTATTTTATTGACTAAAATGCAAAAATATAATTCCTTTAGTGAATATTTGATTATCTGTAGCAAAGAATGCATGTCCACCAAAAAAGTAATTCTAACTATGTGATTAATCAATTAGTTGGATTTTTTAAATGGAAACATTTTGCAGATATTTTATTCATTTATAATGAATTAGGCCAATTTTGTACAATATAAAAAATACATAAATCTAAATAAACAAGCAATTACATTCATTTTTCAGACAAGAAAATATTTTATTTCCTAAAATGCAAAAACATACCATTTTTTAATATGTGAAAATCTCAGCCCTTTTTGCCCGACTTACCATCAACACAAGGTGAGGCTGGAGGTTTTTTTAATCAGGTGAAGCTAAAAATGAAACTAGGAGTTCTGGGTAAAACATGTTTACACACAAAAATTCAACTTAAATTCAACATTTGAGGTTTAATTCCTGCTCTGAGTGTGTTCTTCTCTCAGCAAACGATTCTGTTTACTCTCGTTAACGATTAATCGATTGCTAAATTAGTTGACGATAATTTCAATAATCGATTAATCGTGATTAGTCATGATTAATCATTCCTGCCTGACTCCTCGGCCTGTGTCTTTCCTCTTCCTCCCGCCTGCAGAACGACAGCGTGGCGGAGAGTAACGAGGCGGATCCTCCGGAGAGCCTGAACACGCTGCTGACCGACGTCTCTCTGGTGAGCTCTGCTGGAAGCAGCCAGAAAATAAGAGATAAGGGCGACAGGGGAGGGCGAGAGGAGATGGGAAGGTGGTTGAAACATGGCTGCAGGCTCTGAGAACCGAAGTGGAGTGGGAGCCATGTGAGATTTGGAAGAAGAAAAGTGGGAGTGAGCGACACTTGAAGCCTTTTTTCCTCCTGAGAGCAGCTCAGTGAGGTCTGAAAATCCTATTTCATGACTGAAAACAGCTAATTTCTTCACTGCTCAGCTCACACATCACCATTTTGTATTATTGACTATTTTTATCACATTTTGTGCATAAACTCGCATGTTTCTGTGTCCATTCCACTTTTCAGTTTGTGTTTATTCACTCACGTTTGGAAAATGCAGGAAATCAGCAGGATCCGTCCAGGCTGGATGCGTCGTCAAGGCGACCGTAACCGTTACCGACGCTGATGGAGCGGTGTAATACAGCTGTGTGAATACAGAGCAGTCGGGCTGTGGTTTATTATGTGTTCATCTGCACACCACTGGACAAATTCAGGGTTTAGCACTGAAAAACACCAAATATTACCAAGTATTTTTGTCCAGTTTCTGGTACAAATATCTCAGAGCATTTGGAACAAGAGAAAACTGACTTACAAGTAACTTTTCAGCAACCTATAGGCTCTTGTTTTGAGTAAATAATTCCATAATATTGATGAAATAATCACTGGTCCCACTGGCAGATTATTTCACTTGTAACATGTAAAAATGTCTTGCTGCACGTGAAATAATCTGCCTGTAGAACTGTTAATTTTTTATCAATATTAAGGAATTATTTACTCAAAACAAGCTCCTATATCTTGCAGAAAAGCTACTTGTAAGTCAGTTTTCTCTGGATAAAAATGCTCTGAGATATTTGTACCAGAAACCAGACAAAAATACTTGGTAATATTTTGCAGTGAAGGGATTTAAGAAGTAAAGAAGTTTTTCTGTTCAGGAAAAAGGCCAAGATCCAGTCAGAATGGGCGACTGAACATCTTTATGGTTTTATAGGGTTTATTATGTCTTTTAACCGATGTTTAATTTTTAGGCACAACTCCAAAAAAGCACGTTGAGCACAAAAGACCCTCACATTATTCACAGTGAAACAGTTTCTGGCAATAAGTTAATCTTTGTTAGCATCTGAAAAACAATTATTTCAGAAACCTCCCGATTACTGAGGCTCTGCATCGTTACCCAGCATCCTAAGCGGAGCTCCAGCATGTTTGGTCAGCTGGTTTTACTGCTGTATCCGCTTTACAATGGCTGCTGGAAACAACAAGTGTTTTGACTTACCATCCAAGTTGTGCAGGAGGCTCCACTTCCGCTACTCAAAGATGTACAGCTGCATAATTACGCATCTGCTTGTAGCCATTTTCAAAACCACGGCTAGCAGCAGATTATTTGGATTTAAAGTGAAATGACGCCCTAAAAAAGCTCAAATCTCATTATCTAAGAATTATTTTGTGCAGGAAAATGTAATGAACATGTTTTGTATAGGCCATAGATCTATCCCAACTCGTTAAAAGAAGCATAATGGGTCACCTTTAAATGTAAGTTTGTTTGGACAGTTCTAAAGTCATTATGTTTCCAAATTAAAACTGTATTTGTGGCAGTTAACCAGAATGGCTTTCTGTTTTGATTCTTCCCTGCTGATCGGCCTTTCAGCTCACATTACGACTCATTTCACTGTGGATAACCAGCCAGAACCTGAACGCGGTCGTTTGGTTTTGCTCTGGTGTTTTGAATAGGCCATTCATCTGTTCTAACCCGTTGAAGGAAACCTATCAGGTCAGCTGTAATGATCCGGACCCGAGGCGGCGCGCCCGGCGCCGTGTCGATGTGTTTGTTTTCTCTGTTAGTGACGGTGATGGTGAATATATCGTCTCGCTTCAGGATGACGTTCAGTCCGCCACAGCAGAGTCGCCCCCCTCCTTCAAGCCTCCGCCCCCTCCGGGGTCTCAGAGGCGCCCGGGTAGGCGGGACGCTCTCATCAAGTGCCCGTCCTCCGAATCCTCCCAGTCCGGGTTGTACTTCACGGCCCCGAGCTCTTCTTCTGCGCCAAGACGCGACGCCTCCCGGGATTACGCCGCCGTCAAGAAAATGCCCAAGAAGGAGAAAATAACGTCCGCTCAGCTGGCCTCCGTCTCCCAGCACAACATCGGCCCCTTCCCCAGGGTCCAGTCGCCCAACAGAGCCCCCAAACCGGCCGCCCCGTCCCCCTCGCCCCCGCCGCCGCCGCCACTTCCTGCCCCGCCTCCTCCTCCCATGCTTCCCTCTAAGCCGGTGTCCCGGTCCAAGGCCTCCCTCGGCCCGCCTGCCGCCTCCAAGCAGCAGTTTGTGACGGTGGAGGTTCACAGGCCCAACGCAGAGCCGGACGTCAACGAGGTGCGGCCGCTCCCCCAGGCTAGAGGTAAAGAACCGGGACAGAAATGATCCTGAACTGTTTTTATCATTTTAAAGATGCAGTATGTAACACTTATATTATTTGTTGAAACTGTCGTTATGAGAAAAATCAAGCAATCTGATTGGCTAACATAGTTACTAGCCTTGTGCTACACTGCCCCCTGTGGGTTTGGCATGCTTAATACAACAATCGGGGGCAGATCGGGGCAAGTTCATGTGGATGAAAGCTTTTCTAAAATCGATCCTCGGTGTTCCAGGCCAAAATAACCAGCTAACATCTGCTTTTTAAATTGTTTTTTTTTAAACTTGTTAATAAGTAGAGCAGCAAAAAAAGATCCAAAGCATCAATGGGTGCCACCGCTAGCGGAAAGATTAGTTGTAGCAAAATCTAATGCTAAGGGCTATACCAAAGTGGTATTTAGCAGAAGCTAACGCTAAAATGCTATACTAACATGGTATTTAGCAAAAGCTAAAGTGCTAAATTCAACCTTGTTGAAAACCACCATGTCTCAGTGAAATAACAACGCTAATAGCGTTAGCTTGTTATTGCACAACAAATGGACCTTTCACTCATGGCGGTAGCTTTATAGTTGTTGAGTATTGCTAACTGCTGATTAGCCCAATTGACACATTAGGGCTTCGGTCAGAAAACATAAAGTTTACCAAACAAACGAGTAACTGAGCGCTTTAGAAATCATTCAGAAAAATTTACCTGAAAGAAGCTAAGTGCGCTAAACGTTTCCAAAGTTAGCAAAAATGCTAAAGCACTAAAGTGAAAAATTGCAATAACTGGTTTATTTTGCATTAAATAATATAAAATTGAATTTTAAAGATGATCTTATATGCAATAGTCAATATGTGGATTTATGTTTACAGCAGTAGCAGTAATTGTTTATGCTTTAAGTTAAAACTAATTATTTTTATTTCCAGTGTAATGAGATCTGAGAAAAAATGTCTTTATATAAATCTCTCATAAATTCAGTAATTTACTAACTAACTTAATGAAAGAGCGATTATCTGTGACCTTTAACATGGAGTCGTCCTGCTTCCATCAGGCGGCGCCCTGTCTCAGCTGTCCGACAGCGGACAGACCCTGAGCGAGGACAGCGGCGTGGACATCGCCGAGTCGGGACACGTCAGTAAAGACGGTAGCCCCCGATCCTCAGCCGCACGCCCCGCCCGCCACTCCCAGGACGGCGGAGGGGAAAACCTGTCCAAACCGGTGAGATGGCGCTTCAGAACCGGCTGCAGATTAAACACAGAGAGTTATCTACGGCTGAGAACGTGACGAATGTGGTTTTGTCTCAGAGTCACCTTAACTGCGTTTTTACTCTAAAAATAATAAGAAAAATACAGATTTGTTTCAGAAAATAAAAACTGTGAAAGTAATTTTTTTAGATGCACCGATATGAAAATTTGGGCCAATATCGATATCCGATATGAATATTGCTATAAAGCCTGATAACCGATATTTAACAATATTATTTATATTTAACTGCTGTTTCGACACCTTTGGAAAAAACAACCAATCAAAAACATTTAAAAATAAATGTTAGTTGTTCATATTGGCCCAGTTTTATTTATCGGACCGATACCAATATGTTAAAATATAACTAATATCGGCCAGTGCCGATGCTGATGCTGATATATTGTGGATCCCTAGTTATTTTAGAAATGAAACGATGAAATTTAATTTTCCTTTGGAATAAATAAAGTATTTTTTAATTGAATCAAGTTTTTCTTGGCCGATATCAGCTTCCGATTATGCTGATTTTTTGTTTTTTTGCGGAACATAATTTTAAATTATTTGTGAAAAATTCACCCATTTGAATTTCTCAAATATTCTGAAGAAAATACAGCTTGGGAAACTGAAACACTTAGCCGTAATACTAGCTGACATGCTATTAGCTTGTGTTAGCAAAGCAGCCAATCCTGGATCTCCATTGATTTTCCTTGCAGCTGATTGGCTGTCTGCCAACATGTGGTTTAAATCGGCCCAGCTGGAAGAAGCTGGATAAATCAACGTGTCTGATGTTTAATCCTGATCCTGAATTTAACCCTAACTGTGATCTCTTCTCTCCTCTTGTTTGTTCAAACATCGTCTCACTTATTTCTTCATTTATCTCTCATTCATTCACCCGTTCATTCATTCATTCATGATCCATAATTTATCCGTTCACTCGCTGCTCTGTAATGTTACCAAACTGAAATCGCTCTCTGCTCCTGGTTGATTGATGTCAGGAATAACAAGTAAGAGTGTGAGAGTTTTATTTATTCCAAACTGGCTGCTTTCTTTTCCCACCGGGGATTACTTCTCAGGGAAATTAAGGATTAAATGGACTGTGTGTAATAAAAAGCTTTTATTGTCCCAAAGAGCAACACATTTACCGTTCTCTTCATTAAGAGATGAAAAAGAGGGGAACTGGAAATATTTAGGTCAGGTTTTACACATAAAAGCTCCTGCTGTGGTGACTGGTGAAAAACTGAAACATGTTTTTGGGGTTTTCTCTTCGTCTCATACGAAAAACAAATAGATAATGTGATGATTAGTATTTATTTATACATTATCAACAGATAAACAACAGCTTGAGGACATGAAAAATGCAAATACGGACCTCGGGGACACATTTAAATGTGACACACGCCCACAGTAATGTCATTTTAAAGCTCACAGCAGTAGTTTACACTGCTGTCTAAAAAATTAGCTATGCTAATCCTGAAGAACGAACCATAGATATTAGGTCTGCTAAAGCACATGGTAATTAACAAATGCTAATGCTAAAGCGCTATACCAACATGGTATTTAGTGGATGCTAATGCTAAAGCACTATACCAACATGGTATTTAGTGGATGCTAATGCTAAAGCACTATACCAACATGGTATTTAGTGGATGCTAATGCTAAAGCACTATACCAACATGGTATTTAGCGGATGCTAATGCTAAAGCACTATACCAACATGGTATTTAGTGGAAGCTAATGCTAAAGCATTATACCAACATGGTATTTAGTGGATGCTAATGCTAAAGCACTATACCAACATGGTATTTAGTGGATGCTAATGCTAAAGCACTATACCAACATGGTATTTAGTGGATGCTAATGCTAAAGCACTATACCAACATGGTATTTAGTGGATGCTAATGCTAAAGCGACACACTAACATGGTTTTTAGCAAAAACTAAAAGATGCTTAAGCTCTATCACCGCTGTCGAGTACCAATTTAGTTTTCACATTTTAATTTAAATGTTCTATAACATCGTTAGATATTGTTGTGTATAGCTTTTTCTCTACTACATACATTTTATATTGTTTCTGTTTTCATAGTAACTGGGTGTTCATAAACACCGGAAATAGAAACGAACATGTTCTTTGGTGGTTTTGACTGGACCAGAACATTAAACCCGTTAACATGCTTTAAATGAATCAGAAAAAATTAGATTAAATGAAATTCCTGATAAAGCTTCTGGCCTTTGACATGTTGAATGTATTCATGAATATATTCGTAACACTGAGTTGGTTAAGAACTGAAAGGTCTTGGCCTTTTAGAAAAACTCCTCTTGCTCAAAGAACAAACTGCAAATGCAAAGAAGAAACATTATTTTACTAAATGATGCTAATAAAATCCTCTCCTCTCCATGTCCTGCCCCAGCCGGGGCTTTTGGAGCCCACCTCCACGCTAGTGAGGGTGCCAAAGAGTGCCAGCACCCTTGGGATCGCCATCGAGGGCGGAGCCAACACTCGCCAGCCGCTGCCGCGCATCGTCACAATCCAGGTGAATTCAGATCAATGTTGAATCTGTCAAATCCATGACAGATTCAACATTTTTAAAGTCTTTCTGATGAGAAGCTGAAGGAAACTCATTTCACAGAACCTTCTAGATCAGGGCCGGTTACTCCAGAACCTATTGATAAAACCTGATCACAAACTGTTAAAATATCAATGAATTCTTAAAATTAAATAATATTATTGAACATCTTTTCAGTCCCTCCAGGATTTTTGTGATTTTTGGCAATAAAAGTCAAAGTGTTTGTGGACTAATTTGGAAATATTCGTGCTTATTTATGACAGTAAATGCGACTTTTTATTCCTCACTGTATAGATCATAGACTATAATCTGAGATCAGTTAAGGCAGAGGCAGCTGTTTAGTACAATTAAGAAGGTTTTGACAATTCTTGAGAAAAATCTGCAATAAACTCCCAATTATGTATTAGTCCTAAAAAGTGCAGCGATTTGCTGATTTTTGCTTGATTTTCCAAAATAATTCTCAAGAAAGTGGAGGGACTGATAAAAACTGCATTGATTTGACTATTAACATAATATTTAAGCACAGTTAGTGGTTAGTCTATAATCTAGAGGGCCACATAAAAAGCTGTGGTGGGCCAGTTTTGGCCCACGGGCCTCAGGTTTGGCACCTGTGTTCTAGAACTTTCCTGTATCTTTTAGCTAAAACGTTTGTTACTTTTCCCTAAGTCTGGCTGCCTACAAACTTACCTTTCAGTTTGATTGAAGTGAATTCTGGTGCAGTTTGAATGCACATGTGAACACCAAGCGCTCCAAAAGCAGGAAGTGAAATACAGCGCAGGGCATTCTGGGTAAATATAACCAAAACAAATTCGCTAGCTTACACTAGCAAGAAAAATGACTCGCTATCTTTTATCTGACGCTACTCCATTTTTGTTATTATTTTGAGAAGAAGGAAGTTGTGTTCAGTCTCTTCTTCAGAGGTTTTTATGTTGTTTCCTTTAGTGGTTCTTGGTACAGCGCCCCCACAGGCGAGGAGGGGAACAGGTTTTTCAATTATTTTGGATTGCTTGAATCAGTGACTTAATTTTTATTCATAAACGTCTTTAAAAGTCTTACATTTGAGTTGGTGAAACCAGCAGAAATGCAAGAGTTGAGAATAAACTCAAAATAATACGAGATAGTAACATAAGATTAAACTGTTTTGAGAATAAAGTCATGAAATGTCAAGAATAAAGTTGCAATATTATTACGTTATTCTCTTAATTTTTTTTTAACTATGCATTTTTGAATGACTGAAGTTTGACTTTTTAAAGAGGTTGTAGTTTACTGAGATGCTCCTGAGTACAGAAAATATGAAACGGTTTCCTTCTGCATCTGTTGGTGCATCTTTCTATTTTCTGTTCCTGTGAGTCAGCAGATCGCTCACAGGACCGGCGAATTTAAAAGGTCTGAGCATTCAGAGCCGTCGCTCAGCCTCCCACTTCACTGAGACGCTGATTGAAATAAAAAAATGAAGAAGTGGGGTTGGGTTGGGTCGGCTGATTGCCAAGGGAGGGATAAAAGGTTTGGAAATCAGTGCATTCAGTATCAAATAGGCGACTGGAGGACAGGATGTAAAAAAAAACGTGAGATTGGAGATGATAAGGTGAGGAAGACCAGGGCCGCTGCTCTGGATGTGTAGGTCATGTTGCTGTTCGTGCTTGTGATATCAATCAGAAAACAAATCCTCTCTGAAACTTCTTCTTCTTCTTCTGGTTCGCTGTTTCTACCTGAAGCAGAAACCGACGGGAACCAGCTGCTGAATAAATGCAAAAATCAGGAATTATCTTATAAAAGCAATCATTGGTTTATAAAAGCTTTTATTTATGTGTCGAGTGAGACGAAACTTCACCAGGTTCAGCTTTTTGGGAATTAAATTTCTTTATCAGAAATAATGGAGTAAGCCTTTGAATGAAGCCGTTTTGCAGACAGCATTCCCCATTACTGCCTCGCCGATAAGAAGCTCTGCTTAATTCATTGTGTCTCTAAATTTAGAGTCATAAACAACATTTATACCTCAAAAATGGAGCTCTGAGTCACTTCACTGAGAGACTAATAATAAAAAATATGCTCCTCATTACAGTGGATAATAGCAGAGGAAGGAACAAGGAGCTCTTTCTCTACCGCTGAGTGGCGTCTCCACCTGAAACCAAATGAAAGATTGTTAGGAAACATTCAGATTTCATAATTAAAGGAAAGTTTTTAATTTAAAAATAACTGTAATGTCGTTATGATAGACATCTTAAATATATTAAAGCCAAAAATGCAACAATTTACTGATCATTTTAGAAGGTTTTTGAACCCATAATTGCATATTAATCCAATAAAGCAGTTGTGACACTGCTAGCTAAAAAGTTAGCTATGCTAACCCTAAAGCACTAATCACAGATATTAGTTTCACGAGCACTAAAGCGTTACACCAACATAGCATTTAGCATATGCTTATTCTAAACTACTAATTATGAGCATTATTTCTGCTAATGCTAAATCACTATGCTAATACAGTATTTAGCTAAAGCACTAATCAAACATTTTAAACCTCTACACTGACATGGTACGTAGCAGAGTCTAATTCTAAAGTGCTAATTATGAACATTAGTTTAGCTGATGCTAAAGCACTAATCATAAACATTAGTCCTGCTAGCGCTACAGCCTACAATTAGAGGAAGGAGCTAAAGTGTAGCTGACCTATGTGTTGGTTTAAATTCTTTATTACAGGACTGTTGTTTTTTCTGAAATAATACCAGTAATTTGTCACAGCTTGAGTATTATTGTTTGGCTCTCAAAGTGATACATATTAAGTCAGATATACCAGAGGAAGTCTACTTTTATATCCGTATTAATTTCTAAACAAGAAAAAAAAAAAAGCCATGCAGATCTAAAATTTGCAGCTGCAGTTTGAGAAGCGCCTGCAGAGGGCAGCAGAGTTTCACACAGATTTCTGTAATCAAACAACTGAATCGCATGCAAGCATAAGCAAATCTGTGTTTAAAATTACATTTCTAAGCAAAATTACATTTTAAGCATTTTTAGCACTAAATATTTTCACTCAAGTTTGTGATCATAATATTAGGACGTCTGTGTGAAACCGGTTCAAACTGGATCTGCTTTTTATAACTCCAAATGATCTAAAGCAAACATCTTCAATATTTCTCAGAACTTCAGATTATTAAACTTGCTTTGAGTGAAAAAATAAAATAACGCAATTAAGGTTTTCTTTGTTGTTTATCTTCCCACTTGGCCTGAGACAATAGCATCAAAGCTTTGCCCAGACAGTTCACTCTCTCTGCAGCAGTGAAAATCCACATTTTGATCGTTTCCATTTGGGTCTCTGCAGCCCAAATGATTAAAAACAACCCCACACAGCTTGTTTTTGGAAATAAGTTAGTATTTTTTGGTGTCTGGAAAATGCTAAAAATAGTCACAAATTAGCAGGCACTGCCCGTTACCTAGCAACCCCAGCAGAACTCCGCCCGTCCGTTACCTAGCAACCCCAGTTCAACCCCAGGAACTGGGGTTCAACGTTGCTAATTGTTCTAGCAACACAAGATGAACGTTTACTAAACATGCTGGAGTTCTAAGCTACAATCTCATTACCTGAATGGTTTTGAGCCAAAAATGTAGCGAATATGTTTTGTATAGGCCACTGACCTGTCCTAACCTGTTCAGGGAAGAAAATATGTCACTTTAAAACCAACCTGAGGATGTAATGTAAACGGTTCTGTTGTTCGTTTTGGTCCTCATTTCTTCACATATTAGAAATAAATTCTGCCAATTTATAATGAAACAGTTATTGTCTGAAGGTTTTTTTCTCATTTATGAACAAAATAAATTGTTGTTTTTATTGAAACATTTATTTTAATTTCAAGATGTTTTCTTAGGCTCTTTTGATGAAGCTTCAGAGGTTTATATTTAAAAATATAAATTAAAGATGCACAAAAAATTTACATTAGAAGTAACCAGAATTAAATAACAGACTTCCATTAAAAGCTACTTTAATTTATTACAATAACCCATCTATTTATTTAAAAATTAATATTAATTTCACTGAGTGACATAAAAATGTTTTTCATAAGTCTTACTATTGGTGTAATTAGCATGTTTATTCATAAGCACCTTTGAAATTACATTCTTATAAGTATTTATGTAAGATATGTAGCCTTTATAATAAATTTGCACCATTAAAACTCATCAACATCCATCTAATCCATATTTAAATCAGGTATTATGCAAGAATTCAGGAAATAATTGCAATATTGGAATTTTACCAACAAGAGAAACTAAGAAACCATTTTCTAATTAATTAAGTAAAAAAAAAAAAACGAAGTTAACTAAAGCAATTTGCTTAGATGTAATGAAGGCATAAGAACATTTTCAGAGGGAAAACTCACCAGATGTTTGTAAAACTGTTTAAATCATTTGATTTCCAAAGATCTGTGCCGTTTGTGATGCAAATGTAGCAATAAATATCCTCTAACACATTAATTCGATAATTATTGATTAGTTTTTTTGTTTTAAATGTCTGATCTTTCCTTTTTATCCACTTTTCTCTCCATGTCGTCATTTTAAAAAAAAAAAATTTAATCAGTTATGAGGGGAAACTTGAAGCTGTTGCTGCGCCAGTTACTCAACAGCTTGTTGCTAGGTAACCAGAGTTGGGCGGAACTTGAAACCGCTTTTTACCCTAGCAGGTTGTTGCTAGGCAACCAAAGAGCGTGCGAGTTAGTTGATTCCACCAACTTAGCTTAGCTTGAATGTTGAATTATCTATTGATATTGATCACATATCGTGATATATGTTATTGATTTAAGCGTTTAAGGTTTTTTACCCAATTAATCATCAGATTAATCAATAGAATATTTGTTGGCAGGAAGTCATAATATCTTGTATTTTCTACCTGCTTCTTTTCAAACAAATAATAAAATTTAATGTCAATGTGGAAGATAATTTGTGTTAATTTTTATTTTTTCTTGTTTTTACTTTTTGTCTGTTTGAAATAAATAAATTAAAGTAAATGAATCGTTAGCTGCAGCCCTAAATATGACCTTGTCTTGGTGCTAAGTTGACGTATTTCCTGTGTTTGTGCTGCAGAGGGGCGGCTCGGCCCATAACTGCGGCCAGCTGAAGGTGGGTCAGATCATCCTGGAGGTAAACGGGGTTTCCCTCAGGGGCCGAGAGCACCGGGACGCCGCTCGCCTCATCGCCGAGGCCTTCAAGACCAAAGAGAGGGACCACGTTGACTTCCTGGTGACGGATTTCAACGTGGCGCTATAGCTGCTAGCAGGCGACGACGATGGTGATGGTGACGGCCAACCTTCTTCACGACCCGACGGCACAAACCGAAACAGAACCGCCGACTGATCTCTGAGCCCTTCTCTTTTCTAAACCAACCTTTAACTTGGAAGGCATTATTTCCTCAACGTGTTACCTCCAGCTGTGAGACCCGATGCGCTGCAGCGAGGATTCCTGAACCTTTACCTTTCTGGTTTCTTTCTGTCTGGAAGCTGCAGCTGTTGGAACGGCTCCTCGCTCTGTCTGACGTCTCCTTTATTTATTTAACCTTTATTTCTGCTTCTGTCTGAGAGTGAACTGTACAGCAGAAACCGACGGATGCTTGACTTTACAAGCTCGGGTTTGTACTGTATGTAAAAATGGACATATGTAGATACAGATGGATATATGCTGCACACATTAAAATGCTCCTATATAAATAAAAACATGTGTAACCTTTGAGTTATCTTTAAACATTTTGTATGAAGAGCTCAGAAATACAAAGATTTAGACCTAAATGGGTACCAGATAAAAGTCAGTTATCAATAAAAATGGGTTGTTTAATCATTTTCTTCCAAATTTTGATAAATGTTTCCTTCCTGTATGACATAAAGCAGGTTAATTACTTTGAAAAAGCAACTCAACATGCCACAATCCACAGAAAATGAAGAGCAGATGAAAAAAATTAACCAATGTCTACAAGTCTGGAAAGTATGGAAGAAGATTAGGGCCAACAATAAAATATATAAAAAAAAGGATGTTATTCTCATAATTCTGACTTTAATTTCAAAATGCTGACATTTTCTAAGAATTTGCATTTGAATTTCAGAATTCTAATTTCTTAAAATTTGGACACAAATGTCAGAATTCTGAGATCTTACTCAGAATTCTGATTTTAATCTCAAAATGCTTAATTTTTATCTAAGAATCTGGATTTCATTTTCAGACATTTTTTCTCAGAATTCTGACTTCTCAGAATTCAGACATGAATTTCAGAATTATGACATTTTTCTCAGAACACTGACTTTTTCTTAGAATTTAGGGGTTTTTTCCATCTTAAACCCATCTTAAAATCCAAACTTTTTCTAAGAATTTGGAGATTAATTTCAGAATTTGACATTAATCTAAGAATTCTGAGGGTTTTTTCTCAGACGTCTGTCTTTTTTTAAATCCAAATTCTGACTTTTTCCCCTCATAAATCTGAATTATTTAAATAGCTCATGCACCATCAGACATATCTAGTCTTAAAATGCAAATCTACCCAGTAAATTTGGGATAATCTCACTGTGGATAAAATACTGGTTCACAAATGGCGACACCTGAAGAGTCTCTAACATCCTGAGAAGATGAAGGTCACAGGAGTTTCGTTTCAATATTTGACACAGAGGCTCAGTGTGGAGAAACTTAAACAATGGTTGAAGTGAGGAGGCCTGAGGCATTTGGTTGAACGGTAGGTTTTGTTTTGTTTTCTGGCTAACAGTGTGCTAGCTAGAACTCGCTAGCAGTTAAATATGAATTCTGAAAAGCCTATGAATAGATTGAGCAGCATTAGTGTCACTATATCAGCTCGGTGTCATAAAACAGTTCTTTATTTTGAGTGTTTTTTCGGTAAGCTAACAGCTGTTGGTGAGCAATAACCTAAACCAGCAGATCACAATCAAAACGCTGTTGTTTCTCCGGAGCTAAAATGGCGGCGGTGCTCTGTTCTAAATGTAGCAGTTGACGTCATTTTCTGTCAATGGCACAAGTTCAAAACAGCATATTTATCTCCATTTTACACTAAAGGTACCTATATTATAAACTAAAATCGGAGATATATACTTTTACAAGAAAATCTAACTTCTTTAGAATGCAACGTTAGCATGCTACTGTTAGCGTTAGCATGCTACTGTTAGCGTTAGCATGCTAGCACTAATGTTAACACTAGTTTTTCAGGTTTTCTGCTGTACTTTATGGGTTTTTGCTCATGTATTTCACTGTTATGAAGCTGATTTTTAGTGGATAACTAATTAGATGTTTTAAACAGCCTCCTAGCAGCTTGAAGAAGAAGAAATTAAAACTATATTTCAGCTTGGTAACATAAAATACCATCGAAGAAGACATATTGTTGACTTTAAAGCAATTTAAATTGTTTCTCCCAATTATAATCTTCTGTAAAAATAAGCGATGAGGTACATAAAGTTACTCATAAAGGTTTCTCTGCCTGAGTTGCTGTCATATTTTCAGCATCTGAACAGATGATAGAAAAACTGGAACTGTTTGGGAAGGAAGTGATTATGGATGTACCAGACAATCTCCCTGATTTATCTTCCTCTGTTAAACACAAACAGCCTGTCGATTGAATGCATCACAAAGCTGAATCACAGATTTAATTATATACCAGATATTTTATTACATCTTTTTTCAGGAATACATTTTAGCAGTAAAAACAAGCTGATATTTTATTACTTTATAATTTAGCTTTTTCGAAACAAAACCCTATATTAGATTTACTTTCATTATCTTTTACAAGACAGTTAATTCAGTGTCTAGTGAATTATTCCTCTGTTTATGTGAGGAGATGTTTTGAATCAGAATCCCATCACTGATGATGATTTTCAGTTTTCCAATTTTTGAAGAGTAGATTAGACTTAAATGTTTTAGTCATAGAATAAAGTTTACCTCAAGAAAACAAAACATCACGTGAATCAGAAGAATTAGAAGTTTAAAGTCTCCGATCAATCAATAAAGAGGGAACAGAAATAATCTCTAGGAAACAAGAAGAGAGAAAGACAGAAAGTACAAGTCTGAAAGTTACTTGATGTAATTTATTACCACCCACATGTAGTTTGTGAAAAAATAAATTCCCAACCAGAGCGGACTGCTTCCAGACTGAATATTGTCCATAAAATCCTCTAAAACTTTTCAAAGAAATCATGATTTTTTAGATATATTTATTGGCGAGGAATTTTTAAAGATGGCAATAATTTTAACCTTTTAACCTGGGTAATTATACTATAAAAAATCTTAATGTAGGATTAGTTTATCAGGGAATAGAATCTAAATTTTGATTCTTGGATTTTCAGTGTGAGATACAGAAGAGGATTAAGGATTTAAGAATTTAATCTCAAATTAATTTGTTTTACCCTCAAAATTCTAACTTTAATCTCAAAATTCTAACTTTAATTTCAAAATTCTGACTTAAATCTCAGATTTCAGACTTTTTTTCTCAGAATTCTGATCTTAATCTTAAAATTTAGCCTTTTTTGTCTGAATATTTCTCAAAATGTTGATTATACTCTAAATCTTGATTTTTGTTTCTCAATTCTTTTTTTCCTCAGAATTCTGAGTTTTTTACAGAATTTTTACTTAAACCTCAAAACTGTTTTTTTTTCTTTTCTTTATTTTTTTATTTTTTTTTATTTTTTTTACAATTCTGACTTAAATCTCAAAATTTAAGCTTTTTTTTCCCCTCATTCTGACATTATGTTTTTATTATTGGCTGAATATGGCCCTGAAGACTGTTATATTTGTAATTATCTTTTATAAATAGTGTTTTATTTATTAAAGTCATCATCATGTGACTTTAGTAGATTATTCCACAGATTTTATGGAAAAGCCTGAATATATAAAAACTAAGCTGGGTTAAATAAATTAAGTTGGAGAATGCAGAGCTTCTTTTAACATTTTACCTCTGCAAAATAAGATGCACCTTGTTTCGATATGTTTTAGTACTAAGAAAAATGGCTTTTTTATTTGGGTTTTGTTGCACAAGTTGTTTATTTTTAATGAATAGTTGAGTTATTTCCATTTTATTTAAAGATATTTTAATGTTTTCAGATGATACACGCTCAGTCTGCCGCGTCCTTTCACCCCAGACTGCTCCGCTTCCCCAGATGATGATTTAATTTTTTTAATCAGCTACATTTAATCACATTCCTCTCTTGTGGGCCTTTCAGGAGCAGCAATTACACCCGAGAGGGAAAGTAATGAGACATTTACAGAATGACATTGCTAAATATTAAAATAAAAACCCTACATGCAGAGCGAGTGGGCGTTCACGTTCGGTCCGTTTTTAGCAGATAAGCGATGAAAGAGGAAACAAAAATGAATCTAATTTGTTGTGGAGTTTTTCATCACTCTGTTGATTCATGTTGGGTCTGTTTGGGTTGAAATTATAGAAATTAATCTGTATTTGGGGCAGGAAGGTGCATCCTGTTTGTTTTCTGCAGATGGAGCGTGTCTGTTTGCGGTTAATGGACGAAACGAGAGAAATATGGTCAAAACAAGCAGATGGTGATTAAAGATGAATATAAATGTCATCAGCAGAGAGGAAACGGTCCGCCTGGACGCTTCTGACAAATCGCCATCAAACACTCGTCAGTCATTTTAGAGAAAAACACCACATGAGCTTTTCTAACACATCCTGCTGCCTGTTGGCGAATGTCAGCGACTGATTGATGAAAACTGATTTAAAGTGAGTCTGTCATCAGATCAAACTGCTGATTCTGGATTCAACAGACTAATAAAGTAAAGTTCATTTAACTTTCACAGATTCAAAATGTGAAAAATCCTGAGAAAAGAAACTTTATAAAACTTTATTTAAAACCTTTTCAGATGAGTTAATCTGTCTAATTTTGCTCTTTTTGATTGCTACATTTGTCCTGCTGTTAAACACGGTGGAGGATGTGTGATGCTGCGGGCCTGTTTCAGCTGTAAACAGGCCCGCTAAAGTCACTGGGTCAGAATGCACTGAAATACCAGGATATTCATATGGAGCTACATTAGAGCCATAAAGTTTGTTCAAAGAAAAATTACTGAAAGTGAAAAAATGTTTTATCTGAAAACATAAATTTTGCATCTGGAAAAAGTAATTTGAAGCTGAAAATATTTTAAATCAAATTTTTTTTACAAAAAAAAAATGATAGAAAACTGAATTTCTTTTGAATTTTTGAAAGTGAAATAAAAAGTCAATTTTTTTAAAACAAAAAAAGATTTTGAACTGAAAAAATAAGTTTTGAATTTGAATAAAAGATTACAAACTGAAAAAAATAAAAACGAATTTTTAAAACTAAAATGAAAAATTAAAATAATTTCAAACTGAAAAATTATTTAAAGGAAAAGAATGATATAACACTGAAAAAAATAATTTTGAATCTCAAAAAAAATTCAACCTGATTTAATGTAACTAAAATAAAAAATAAATTGATTTGAAACTGAAAAGAATTTTTTGCACTTGAGAAAACATAGGAAACTGAAAAAATGTATAATCTAAAAAAAATTGCAAATAAAAAAAACTGAAAATAATGAAAATAATTATTAAAAATTGACAAAAATAATGGAAGTGGAAAAGTCTAAATCCACTTTTCAGATTCAGTTTTTTCTTTCAGTTTCAAATATCTGGCTGTGTTTTAGAGTGGGCATTTTCTGTTTAAACATTTGTTTTCAGTGTCTTTTTTTTTCAGTTTTTTTTTTTTTAAAGTTTTGGCCCTGATTTAACTCCATACATTTATATTGAAAAATATCACCATGTCATTTCCCACTCATTCATTGTTTAGAACCTGCAAAATACCATGTCTAAAAATTAAAACAAGATAAAGTCGCTGAGTTTGTCTCCAACTTTTGACACTTTCTTGCCTCCATATCCTCTTCCTGTGTTAGCCGCTCTAACACAGGAAGGTCATTTCAGGACAATTAATGCATCAGACATGTCAGACATGATATTCAAGCTGCTGCCTGTGTGTGGGGTGTGTGTGTGTTCTCAGGGAAACAGATGACACCTCCCATCAGGTGGAGAAGAGGAAATATGGATGAAAAGGAAAAATATTCAGCTTGATTTTTCACTGCTGATGGATGGAAGTTAACATCCATCCATTGTCTACCAGGATTCAAACTGAAGGTCCGGGGGCCAAATCCGGCCCGCCGTAGCTTTTTACGTTTAAATATAACACACATGTCAAATCAAAGCAGTTTTTGTCTGTTTATTGCCAAATTACATCAATCAGTCCCTCCAGTTTTCACACAAAACAGATCCACTAACCTTTTTTGTGCTAATGTATTAATGTGAGTTTTCTGCAAAAATGATCATTGGATTTAAGTGATGGTACCTCCCACCTGTAGGTGGCGGTGTTTCTTACTTCTACTACTCTGTTGCCTCTACTTCATAAAAACATGACATATAGTCACATTTACTGTCTTATGTAAGTATAAATACTGTTAATTTTTTTGCAAATAAAACTAGCACCAAAAGTCAATAAAAAAAAATTAAAAAAAATTGCAAAATCCTGGAGTGACACTGTACTTTTTCATTAATTTTAGTAATCTTATTCTGAAGTATTTCTGCTCTTACTTGAGTAAAATATCTGGATTTTCTACCCCCTGAGTGAAAAACCAACATGTTTCAATCAACAATTCACCAGACAGACACACACCTGGAGGTTCTGTTAACATTTCTGAACTTTTACACTGAAATAAATGGATTTGGAAAACATTTATTTTGCCTGATTTTGTTATTTTTTGTTACTTATATAAATTATTGTCATTCTGATCCTTAAAATACCAAAATTTCCATTTAACTTTGTATGTTGTTCTGTCTAATGATGTAATTTTTAAATATAAATTATTAATAATTTCATCAGTTTCTCAGTACTTGAGTAGACTTTCTACCAAAAACATTTTCAGTTTTACTTGCGTAAAATTCATATATATATTTGCTAATTATTTTATTTTAAAACTTATTTGGCAGATGAGTTAAAGTTCAAATTGTTATTAAACAGTGCCCTCTTGTGGCGTCGCTTAATAACTACATTTTCTACGATTTATTCATGAAAGACATGTCCCGCCTTCTTTTAACATAATAACCAATCACAACTCAGGCTGACTGCGAAAGTTACACAAAGCCCCCAGCGCTGACTGTAAGGTAAACACTACCTGCAATCTCCAGAAATTCAACATGTATTTCAGAAAATCGTTGGAACGTATTTAATTTTTAAGCGCACAAATGCTGTAAATCAGATGAAGGGTACGTTTGCGTCGATAATTTGGCCAAGAAATACCTGCAAGTCGTAACGTAGGGCGAAATTTAACCCGTTTACTCTGCTTGGGGTAATTAGCCTTCCAGGCAGCAGAATCAGTGTTGCGCTCTGGACTGATGATAATTAGCTTTGTAAATGTCACCTGTGTCAACGTTGTCTGGAGGAAATACGCTCCGTCACATTTTGTAACACAAGGTAACGCCGTTTTTCTGTCAAAATGAATCTTAAAATGGGCTGGAGACATTTATTTTTAACTGTAACTTTATGTCTGTGTTTGTAAACCGTAACAAACGTTTGAACTGCTAGCTAACGGTTTTCTGTGACGCACTTTCTCCTTAATGACGAATTAGATCATGTTGTTGGTATAAGTTTATATTGGTTTTTTGTCTTTTAACTTTCAGTGAGTAGTTCTCAGTGGGTGGTTTGTTGTGGTGTGAATGCCATGGAGACACGGAGGGGAGGGACTTTCATTTTGTCTTTTTTTTTTTTTTTTTTTTTAGTTTTATCGTTTCTAGGCAACGAGCCGCTACTGTAAAAAACTGCATGTTGCATCTAATCTGCTGCTCCTTTCTTTGGTAATTTGGAGTTGACAATAAATTAAGTTTTTATGCTGTTTGTGTTACAAAGGTTTGCATTATCTAGTCACTCAGTTACATCTATTTGAGCTACAGTCCTAAAAAATAAAAGTTTTAGAAGTAGTTTTACTACACCACACTATTTACTACTGCTAATAAATCTTAATTACCTACTGTAATTGTTGGTTTTATAAGTTTATATTGGGAAAAAATATATTAGGACAACTTTTTATATCAAAATGACAAAAAAGACCCAAACAATAAAGTGTAGAAATGACCAGAATATTTATTTTAAAGTCTGCTGAACATAAAAATGTGTTTTAAAAGTGTTTTAATCCTTTTTTTTAAATTAATTTCTAAATTCAGCAACTGTTGAAATAACAATATATTCTCACCAGATTGTAGCTTTAGACTTTCAGTTTAGGCCACAAATACCGAATATTTGGCAAAGTACTTTCAAATGTTATTATTTAGTTTAACATTACTTTAAACATTGGCCAAGCAAAATATGTTGGATGTTATTTCATTGGTCCAATTCAAGGTTTAAGATAGTTTTAGGTTTTTCATTATAGTATAGTTTTATTTTGTTGTGACTTTTTGTCTAATTCAGTTCATTTTAATTAGCTTTTAAGAGTGGTTTTGGTAGTTTTTATTAGTTAAAATATTGTTTAGTTTTTTATTACATATAGTAGAAATTACATTTTTTTCATACCTTTGTGAATTTTTTATTTTTATTTTTTGCCGAAATGAAAAAGGTGAAAGTTATTATGAAGTATTACTTTAGTAAAATTTCTGGATTTTCTACCTCCTGAGTGAAAAACAAACATGTTTTAACCAAAAATTCACCAGATGCAGAAACACACCTGCATTTCATATTGAAAGAAACTGATTTGGAAAACATTTTCCTTGGCTTGAGTTTGTTAGTTTGTAATTGTGTTATTTATATGAATCATTTTGGTCCTTAAAATACCAAAATATACTTTTAACTTTATATGTTGCTCCATCTGATTTTGTAATTTTTAAATATTAAATGATTGATAATTTGTTCAGCTACTCAGTAAATACTTTCTGACTATTATTTGAGTATTTCTGTGACGGCTACTTTTTTCTTTTATTTGAGTAAAAATAAAAGAAAAAGTTGAGTACAACTTTTTGTTACTCTGCCCAACTTTGCTGCAAATTACAATTTTCATATCAGTTAACAAAAATGTTTTCTAATTTTTTTGTTATTTTTCAGTTTTATTAACCTTTAGTAACATTGGTCCACTTGCGTGAGCCTCCAGTGTCCTCAGCTCTGCTTGGTGAACCATAAGGAGATTATCAGTCAAATATCTGAGCCGCCTATCAGGCCGTGCTTCACCCCATCCTCCTGTCTGTTTAGTCTACCTGCATTTTAATTTTTTTTTTCCTCAACATGATCTGATTTCACCGCCATAAAAAAAAAAAAAGTTTTATTTCCCTTTTTTTCACCCTTAATTTCTTTAACGTCCATCCAAGATGGCGGCTCCCTGATTGCCAGCTGATTAGCGTTGTAGATGTTTGCTGGTGAGCGGGGTCTGTTGGTGTCAGTGAAGCCCCCTGTCAGGAGTTTAGAGCAGATTAACCCCCATATGGCGGCTGAGATAAACCCTCAGTTCTGCAGGGAGATTGAACGAGTCAACAGGTGAGCTTTTATGTTTCTACTGATAAAACAATAGATTTTAAAAAGTTGGCCGCTCCGTGGGGTTTTATTGTAGCAACACAGCAGCAAATGTTAATCTAATCTGTGTGAAGGCAGCAGCTTTGTAATGCTCAAACAAGACTGAACTAAATAAAACAATGAGGTGAATAATAAGACTTTAAATAAACGTCTATATTAATCTCTGAGGTCACATGACACGGCAGGAACATTTTGACACTTTTTTTTGTCTGGCATCCTGAATTTATTACCCTACATTATCACCAAACTACACGTCATATAAAATGCCATATTTTATGTCTGTTCTATGCAGTTTTAGAGGATTTCCGGTCTGTAATCAGTTAAAATCTGATGACAGTTTAGATGTGCAGAAAAATGCTTACAGAAAACAACAAGACAAACAAAACTTCTGCTTGTACTTTGTTGATTTAAAAAATTGTGTGGCCATTTATTGTTTTTAATTATTTTACGCCATTTTTGTTTAGTTTGGTATCATTTGTCTGTCTCCCTTTTATTTTTGTGATTTTGATTAATAATTTAAAACTTAAAAATAACTAAAGTTTTTGTTATAATTATACTAAGAATTAAAACAATATTAATTAGTCTATTTTAATTTTCTTGTGTATTTTTTATTTTTGCTTTTTATAAATTGATTTTTGTTTTTCTGATCTAGAATAGAATATAATTTATTGTATTTGTTCACAAGCTACTGCATCCAAAGTGTTAAGCAGTAAATACAATACAACCATAAGCAATTATATAATTTTTATTTATTTTGAAAAATTAATAATATAATATTGCATTTGTTTCCTTATAGAGGAAATTAAGTATATTTGTTTTAATTGAGTGAATATATACCAAAATAGCTACCCCTTGACAAACATTCACCTTTGTTCATTTTTTCTCCTCTACGGAGGGCCAAATATGCCATCATCCAGTAACTGTTGCCAAATACATATTCATAAATGTGATCATTTTGTATCAAATTCAATGCATAACTAAAAGCTCAACATGTGGAAATCAATAATCTTGATACATTACACAGGTATGAGTTTAAAAAAAAGTTATAATTGTGTTGTGGCACTTACAACCTTCCATAGTTTAAATTAACAGGTTTGCCATAAATCGACAAAGAAAAAACATGAAACGATTACTTAACCATATAATGAACATCATAAATAAATACATAATTTGTTGAATTTCAGCACTTCTGACCTTCCGTATTTAAATTTCACTGTCGGTATTTTAATGAAGCGTCACTGCATCGGTTTCTGTTGATACCACAGAACCTGAGAACGATGCGACTGCTGGACTGAGAAGCTGAGACTTTAGGGCTGAATGGACAGGAGAAAAAGCAGACCCGGGGTTCTCCATTGGACTCCGTCGCCCATCCTAGAGTCTCCCTCCTCCACACCGACATCCAATGACTCCTGGGAGGAGGACGGTGACAATGACAAAGAGGAAGAGGATGACTTCTTCAAGGAAATGAATGAAGATGGCATCCTTGGGCTGTCGGAGGCCCTAGAGGAGTGGGAATTAGGGAACCCGTGTGGCGATCCTTGCTCAACAGAGGACACGGTTCCTAGTGGAGGCGACAAGGATTCGTCTCTAAAATCCTCAGGAGACGATCTTCAACCCCGGCCAGCCCGTGAGTTTATTCCTCCTGGAAATGTTCTCTGCTTCCAAGTTCTCGTTTTCAGACTAAATTATTAAATATTCGACATATTTTAAAGAGGAACTACTATTAAAAAAATGACGTTTTGCATGTTTTTGTACTTCTATTTGGGTCTTAACTGCTTCTAAAAACTAATTTTAGGCAATAAGTTAAAGTTTTTTGGTGTCTTGAAAATGAGCCGTTTCAAATCCTCCACCCCTTGGTTAGGTAAAATGAGCTAGTTTATCAGAAGTATTTATTAAGAACGCCATCCTCTTTTATGTAAAAGTAATTTTTAATGTTTTCTTCCTCCATAGCAGCAGCTGAAAACCCAGAGCCTATCTGTCTGGTCTCTGAGTCCACGGCCACCTCCTCCTTTTCGTCTCACCTTTACTCGTTCACCGAGGAGGAGCTGACAACTGGTTCAGGGGTTGAAACGGAAACCTTCCCAGACACCGAAACAGAGTCTTCCTGCAGCCGCAGCAGCGTGAGGTCCAGCCTGCCACGCCTGGAGCTGAAGCTCAGAGGTTCTCCTCAACCAGCTGTGGCTATTTCTGAGCAAGTTGTTTTGGAGAATATTTCTTCAGTAGGATCAGAAAAGCAGAAAGGTGGACTCCCTGCTGAAGCTCTGAAGTCCGGGACGGGTTCCCTCGGCAGAGCCAAGAGCGGCTCGCCAGAGGCCAGGGGTCTTGACAGAAACATGAAAGCTGCTGGAGCCGGAAGTAACCGTGCAGGAACGGACGAGCTCAGGTGGGCTCATCTGATTGTTTTCAGTAGCAAATCTTCCTCAGTATCCTGCTAATGTCAAAAAAACAGCAGCAACATTTCACAACTTCTGTAATTACATGGAATAAGAAATTAAATTAAAATTGCCTGTTCACAGAATAAGTCATTAAAAATCCCAGATGTAAACAGTTAGCTTCCCCCAGAAAACTTGCTAAATCCGTTGGTAGTGAGGTGCTATGGCTGTCCTCCAGCGAAGAATCGTTACCAGGAAATGTGAAAATATGACTAGATAATGATGTGTTGCACATTATTTTGACTTTATTTCAAACAAATAACATTTGTTTGAAATCTTTAACATGATGACAAATATCACAATGCTAGAATAAAAAAAAAAAAACTACAGACATTGACAATATTGGTGTTAATTAAAAAATAAATGTACACATATACAGTACAGACCAAAAGTTTGGACACACCCTTGTCATTCAAATGGTTTTCTTTATTTTCATGACTATGAAAATTGTAGATTAGATTGTAGAAAAACCTGACAGGACACACCTGTGAAGTGAAAACCATTTCAGGTGACGACCTGTTGAAGCTCATCAAGAGAATGCAGAGTGTGTGCAAAGTAGTAATCACAGCTAAAGGTTGCTACTTTGAAGAAACTA
>CAEGAG010250104.1:0-22192 GCA_903067065.1 Brachyrhaphis terrabensis
AACTCCATTTTAACTTCTCTATCCACCACAGACGCTCACAAGTAATAGTTTGTGATAAAAATTAAAAACATATATTTTTGCTTCCTACCTTTAGTAGTCTTGCTTGAAGCCCAAATATCATCAAATCCACTCGTGTGTGAGCTCAAAATGTCCGTGACAGCTTGCAGGAAAATATTATCCAGTTGTTTTTGCTTTAACTTTAAGCAGTACGCTGTTATAATCCAACAAAGTCGTTTTTTTCTGACTACAAAGTGGAAAAGCCCGGAGAATAAACGCTACTCTCTTCCGCCACACAAACGAGTCCAGTCATTTTCTCCGAACTAATTCAGTTCGATTTATTCACCAGGAATTGTGCATAAGCCTCTGGCGGGTGGAGGTTAACAGGTTAAAGTGAAAAAGCCATCAAAATCAACCTGGATTGAAGTGAACTAAAGCCTCATACAGGCACCTACAAATTTCAGTCCAGAAAAAGACAATCTGTCAGCATCTTTTGTCTCTGCTGTGAACAAGCTGGAGTTCGTGACAGGCTTGAAGCTTGCTCTGCTGTTCCTAAGCATCCTAACCAACTTCCTGTAATCTGAGGGTGGCAGCTTGGAGTTTTCTGCCAGATTCTTGCAAAGTAGTGATAGACTTGAATAACCTCTGCTTAATTTGTAACAGGAAATATATTTAGTGAAATCTGACAAAGTGAATATAATCATAGTTGACCGGAGTTTGTGTTGCTTTTGGTTTCACCAGGTCCTAACGGAGCAAAATCCATGCAATACACCCCAGATATGGGTTGTAAGTGTCAGGAGCTCTGACAAGTGTGTGCCCCAGTTTATGTGACTCACAGACATACACACTCTTGGATCTCATGTTGGCTAAATTTGGAGCTGCCTTATATGGCTGCTTTTCCTCATTCCTTGTAGCGACACCATAAATTTATTGTATGACTACATTTCAAACGGGTAAATGACTGTCATTTACAGATCTGACCAATAAACATTTCTATTCTTCATTCTTGCTTTGCAACAGTTAATCTCTTCCTTACATAAACATAGAAAGAGCACTGTAGAGATGTTTAACTGTCTGCAGAAACAGAAGAGAGGCAATAATGAATTGAGTTGGTATTTATGAAGAAACATAAATTAGGATGATGTGATGACGAAAATGGAAGATGAAGAAGCCCCTCTGGACGTTTTTGGCATTGGAAATGGAAAAAAAGTGACTTCAGCTGGACGAGAGACTGGAAAATTCTCACTACGGTAGTTTTCAAAACAAAGAAGTACAAATGCATCAATTCTGGCAAAGATGAAGAGTTTCAATCAATGTTTCTGTCTCTAAAGAAAAATCAGGCTTTAGGGTGCTCATCCTCAAAACATCTTCATCATGTTATGAGACTCACTGCTAAGATTCCCTTGCTAGCTAGCTACTTTACTAGCTTTTTTGCGTTTATCTTTAGTACAAATTTATCGCCAAGCTATCTGCAGTAGCACACAGGCATATAAATGTCCTGTCCTGTCCTCTGCCAGCATTACCCACATTGTTCTCTTTAAATTGTAAACACCTTTGATAGAGTGCAGGACCTCGGAAACTCTCCAGCTATGTCTGCTTTTATTCTGAAGGCTTCACTGATCCATGATCACAGTTCCACTTCAGGGAAATAAAACTGCCAGTGCTGGCTAAAATACTTCCAGACCGTAGATCTCACTACTGAAACGTAACCAAGTTTTGTCAACAAATATAATGACAACAAAAATCAGTCAAGGCAGTTTTTGTATGATAAAAACAAATTCTGTTTTATTGAATTTCAATCATTCACGCCATTGAATTCTTTGCAGTTCATTCCATAAATATGGTTGTTATGGAAAATGGAACAAACCAGTTGTTAAATGAAACTATAAGAAGTGATATTTGCAATTTCATTCTCAATGATTGCTTTTATTTACAGCCACTTTTCAAGTTTTTCTTTGTAAGAAAATACTGGAAATGAATATTTACTATTTACAACCCAGTAACAGTTTTTTGTGGTTTTAGCATGTCGGAACGTGACAATTTGAGCAGGTTTTCACTCCATTTTCAGGTCAGGCAATTTAATCCTTTCTTTCAGCTTCCTCAAAATCAAGGTGGCAACTGTTGTTCGTTTTGTAAAAAATAGATTGTCAGGTTGTCTCGGTTTATGTGCTGGAACATGTAAACCATCTTGTGCTCTCATGCAAACGCCATTCAAATTCAGATGGAAATCAAATCGACTTGCTTTGGTCCACGAAGGACGGCAGCTGCTCCAGATGTTTGACACATGTGGGTCGTTCATAAAGTGGGACACTTTGAGTGCTGGACCCCATACGCCAGGAAGTAGGCCAGACCCACCGTTAAACAGCACCCTTCTGTTTTGAATGGGTACGGAATATGAATATCAGCTTTTAGCACTTAGAAACTTTTTCAGAAAGCTGAACTTCTCATTTATATGAGAAAGCTGATTTAATTATATATTATTTTTAATGTTAGCTTAAACCTGAATCATTAATGTTTGGGCTGTAGAAGGAGCTGAATTTGTTTTTCTTTGTGCACGTTGTTAAAGCAGACCAGTGAATCTCTCCATTCCCTGTGTGCACAGCTTTCATCCAAATAGGCTAATTGCTCTTTTATTAAAGTGGGACAGAAGCAGCTGAGACGGCACACAGTGAGAGCAAGACGTCCTCATTCCCAATAGGGAGCTCAGAATTTCCTAACTTTCCCCAAAAGCAAAGATGGCGACAAGGATGTAAACATGGAATATGTAAAATGAGTTGAGTAGAGCATTTGGTGCTGGATGGACAAAAAATGCCTTGTGAAATACAGATTTATCTTCTTTTTAGAAGTTCTCACTGAAACCCCCCCAAAGTAAACCAGTTAAAAGTGAGAGTCTTTGTGCAGATGAAGATTAGATCTTTTTAGGGCTCTAAAATTCCTTCATCAAACCTCAAGTGTACATCAGATTGGATAAGCAGTGGGTGGAAAAACTAATTATGGCCCATGAATATGTAGTTTAGAGAGAGACTGCAGCTATAACTCTTTTTATCTGCATTGTTTACACTTTCTGGATGACTTTAGCAGCTTTTCTCATCGTTATGGAAGAATTTCAAATAAGTTGAATTGTGGGTGTTGACTAGCCTACTGTCACACCATAATACTTTTGTTTTTCAGCTATTCTGTAGATACTGTTCTGTTGCCAACCCAGATTGAACCAAGCTTCTGTTGTCAAATTGAGAGCCTCACAGTTTTACACATAATTACAAAAAGCTTAAAGAAAAAACGGTTTCAACAAATATATATGGTTGTATCATTATGAATCAGCAGTTAACTCTAAAACTGATTGTTTTTCTCTCTCTGGGTTCCCTTAGAGGTGGTGAGGCGTTCAGCGGATCAATCGTGGATCTTCACAGGACCTCGCCACATGGGAGTGTGCTTCCGCACTCATAAAGGTGTGTGTTTGGGGCTCCCGCCGTCCCGTCGCCTGCTGGATCGACATGGCCGGTGGCAGAGAGCGCAGAGAACGAACACAGAGGCCATGGTCGGTGTACCGGGCCAACACCTTCGAGCTTTCCAGCGAGATGATCGGCCTGGCGCTCGCAGGTGAGGAGTCACAGGATTTATGGAAAACTTCTGAGGATCAGTTGTCTTGGAGTCTGAACGTTGTGTGTTTGATTCCAGCTTACTCTCCTGTTACATATCGCTGTGTTCCTATTTTCCAGGAAATAGTCAGGATCCAGACGAGCCTGTTTTGGAGTTCAGTGTCGGTGAGTATTACCACAGTGTTCTAGAAACTACTTGAATACCTCTTGGTTTGTGCCTTGGTGATTGTAGAAGTGTTGTGGGTGTATTCCAGCCTGCTCGGAGCTGGCCACTCCCGCTTTGGAGCGAAAACCAAACAGCTTTGTAGCAGTGAGCTGCACAACCCCGCCACAGGCCTTCTGGACCAAACACGCCCAGACCGAAGTCATAGAGGTCAGTCCGATCAGAGGAACCCATTATAGCTGCTTCTCTATCGCCAAGTCTCACTCTAACCAGTTAATATCTGGATTTGTTCAAGTTTACAGCATCTCCTTTGGAGTCTGTTCCTCACTACCGACATGAACGTGGTCGACTGATGATTTTGTTTGTAGCGACACTCTGCAATGAAGAACCTTAAGGTTGTGGTTTTGATGGACTTAAATAAATCCATATATTTAATTTTGTCTCATCAAAATTAAATATTTTGATATTTAATATCTAAGTAATTTGAATTAGTCATCTTATTCAGATTGTGGCATTTAATTTTAAATTTTTTAAGCGTTCAGCTGCTGGATTTAGGTAATGCAGTCAAAAGATGTACACTATTATCCATGCGTAAAAATAAAATTCATGTCACGACAAACTATTATGTAGTTCTAGCGTTTTGCACCGGCCAATCATCTAATAAAGTAGGACCCTATTTGACCAGGTCACGCAGGAAAAAGTTGGGATTTCTCTGTTTTTGTTTTGTTTGTTTTTTTTACTACATTGTTTATACTCAGAAAGTAGAAAAATATGTTAATATGGTCTAGACAAAGCTAACTATTGGAGCTGTTTTCTCCATGCAGTGTTTCAGACTTGTTGTCGTTCTCTGAAATAAATAAGCGGCTTACATTTCAGGATCTATAAAATATTAGGACCAATACTATATAAACCACATTTGGACATTTACTCAGGCAAAGCTTTCATCATGATACCTCTGGTACAAGCCAGACGCAGAGTAAGTGTTGTGTGTAAACGAGTTGATTGGCCTGTAGAATCTGCGACAAGATTGTAGTAGTTGGCGAGATGGCGAGGTCCAGATTGATAACTCCATGGTCAAACCTTTAGGTCTGAAACTTTTTAGCAATTGTAGAAGAACAGCGCAGAGAGCGTCAACTGGGCAGGATATCCCTCAACAAACAAATATACAAACGCAAAATGACATCATTGGAGCGTTCGCTGATGTTCCTGCCCAGAGTCAGGAGATGCACCCAACTTGGGTAAAACCAAATCAGACATAAACCAGATGGATTGAGACTTGACTATGGAGAAGGGACTTAAGAGGATACTGTCTTAAGAATTTGTACTATTAGTGATTAAAATCAGCTTGTCAAGAGTGCTAAGCTGAATAAAAACTGCTTTATGTAAAGCATTGTGTAATGCGAGTCTCCTTGGTTTCCCCTCAGGGCACCAGTAACCCCATGTTCCTCAGTAGCATCGCCTTTTTCCAGGACTGTAACATTAACCCCCAGACGCAGGTCAAGCTGGCCGTGTACGACGTAAAGGACCGCTCGCAGGGCACGGTACGAGTCTTCTGCCATGTACCTGTGGCACCTTAAGAAAACCAAACATAAATCTGAGCTGTTGTCTCTCTCTTTATGTTCAGATGTACATGTTGGGGTTTGCACTTTTTGCTGTGAAGGAACTTCTGCAGGAGAAAGGCCACAGATTAGAGCTTGAACTGCGGTAAACCACCTACACATAAAATTAAAATCCTGTAGAGGACGCATAGCTTCTAAGATATTTTCAATCATTTGTTCAGGAGTTTTGATTAAAGTTTGTTTTCCTGTAAAATAATCTAACCTGAACTCTACAAATAAAACCCACCTTGTGTTTTTTTGGATGGACAGATCGGCAGAGAACCAACGGGTTGGGAAGGTCACCATCGCAGCGTTACAGATGGAGGACATTGCTGATCATAGGATGTCTGTTAGAAGTCTGCCAGAGAGCATCAATGGTCGAGTAAGGAACAAAATAATCAGCTTTTTGTTGTTATTTTTTTTTCTCCATACACACTAGATCAAGACCATTATTTTGTCTCAAGAAACCTGATTGGTTCCTGGAAGTTTGGAAGACCCTATTCAGTGACACAGCTCACCAAATAGCATGTAACGCCGCATTGTGTAATAATCGATGCAAAATACGATAGGTCCTTGAACGCATTTTGCAATACTTTCTGCCACATTATGTGATGACATTATGTTTTGTGGAGGTTGCTCCTCTTTTGGAAATGATAATGTGATAATTGCACACACTGTCTGTGTGTTCATTGCACACAGACAGTGTGTGCAATAAACGATCACACACTGTCTGTTTTCATCTTAATCATTAAACTTGTAAGAATGACCGTGTTGAAACTTGGGTCAATAAATGCCAGATCAACGTCATTGCGTTATTCCTTGTCAATCTAGCTCCAAATTACCTTGTGACTCATACATGCTGATGTATTCTGCCTCACTGACAGCACATTACTATATGGTCTCTGCCTATGAGAAAGACACGGTGTCTAATTTCTGTCTTGATTCAGTGTAAAGCAGGTCAAATTTGCACTCAGTCTGCATCTGTTTTGGCTGCAGATGGTACTTCCCGTTGATGAGAGCCTGACTGAGTCGATGGGAGCCCGGATTAAATACGCCTCGCTGTCTAAAGACAGCCTACTACGCTCAGGTGAGACTTCACTGACTTCACAACAGCAGACAGATTTAAGCCACCACAACAGCGTGAGGGAAAAGCTAGGCCAGGAGCACAGAGTACCTACAGGAACCAAGGTAACTAAGTCACAGAGAGCTGCTAGGTGAGGGAATGAAAGCTCCTCAGTGTTGTAGTTACATGCAGTGTTTTGGTATGAATGATTGTTTGATAAGAAAAGGTGCTGCCGCTCTTGCGAAACCTGTCAAACTGCATTACGATGTGAATGTGAAACAGTGTTTGGAGGAACCATGTCCAGGATGTATCGCTTCCCAACCACTGACGGAAAGCACCTGCGCATCCTGGAGCAGATGGCCGAGAGCGTCCTGTCCCTCAACATTCCCCGGCAGTTTGTCAAGCTGCTGCTGGAGGAGGACTTCGCCAGGTTACTGAACAATTATTTTAGTTATCTATTAAGCCTTTTTAATACAATACTAGAAACATAAAAACATACATATGAACAAATATTTAATATTTTAAATTGGAACATTATTGCATAAAATGCAATAACACAGCATTCCTTTAGTGAACGCTCAGTTTTTTGTAGTAAAAGATGCATCTGCAGCTAAAAAACATAAAAAGCTAAACCCATTATGACTTAACATCAATACTGAACACAGCTGAGGTATTAATTGTTTTTTTAGATTAACTGATTACAGAATTTGAACCAGATGAAGCTAAAACTATCTGACTTGAGGAGGTTTGGCGCAATCATATTTGCAGACAAAGGATTTTTTACTCTTGCATGCTAAATGTATGTTTTTTTTTTTTCAGTTTTGACTCGAGTCTGTATACTCCAGTTAATGATTAATCGATTACTAAATTAGTTTACGATTATTTCAATAATCAATTAATCACGATTAATTGTTTCAGCCCTGCAAAATCCGCAGTTCTAAGCTCCTCAGAATTTAAGTTTATTTATTTTCACTCTTGTTCTGTGGTTTCTAGTGTCTAAAATCAGGAAGTACACTCGTAACAAGCAAACACAAACTCAACAAATTGAAATCTATCTTTGCATAAACGCCAGGAAGTATGCAGCATTTTTTTTAAGCTAATTTAATAAACTTGCCTCAATCTTCAAATTTATTACAATTTTGTTTAATTGAATCAATTTTGGGATACTACTATAACATTACATTACTACTCTAACACTTTTGTAACATTAAGTGTTGCAAAAGTGAGGAACCACCTTGAATAGTTTCCAACACCAAAATATGATGAACTATGGACTTTGAGGTCATTTTTATTGAGTCTCTTTTTTTTGTCCACCTTAAATATCTCTGCAGGGTGTGTGAGCTGGAGGAACTGGGAGAGTTATCGCCCTGCTGGGAGACTTTGCGACGGCAGATCGTGTCCCAGTACCAGTCCATAACTCTCACATATCAGGAAACGCTGTGTGACCTCAACAGCTACCGAGGTGGGTGTCTTCACGGCTCCCCAAACGTTGGTCAGTGAGTAAAAACTTTAAGCTTTCTCCCTCATATGCTCTTGGCGTCAGGTCCCTTCTTCAAAGCTAGCAACCTGAAAGCAGACAGGAAGCTGGAATTCATGCCAACCAACCTCCATGTGCAGAGGATGAGGGTGCAGGACGAGCTGGGCTTCAGTAAAACATCTATTCTTGAAAACATTTATTCTTTTGTGTGCTGTCCTTCCCTCTGTAAACGGTCATCTGTTTCATCGCAGAGCACACCTATGATATCATAACGATTGGCGCTCCGGCTGCTCATTGCCAGGGATTTAAAAGTGGCGGCCTCAGGAAGCTCATCAATAAGTTTGAGGAGGCCAAGAAACAGTAAGTTAACGTAAATGTACACAGATTTTATACAGTTCAAAAATCCAGATAAGTCATGTTTTTTTTTCTTTTCCTTGATTTAATTTTTTTTTTTACTTCATTCATATTTCATTTTTTATTTCAGATACTTCCGATAAGCAAATCATTGACCTGCTTTATTTTACATTCAATTAATGCGCTGTTTCTTTATAATATTTTCTGGCTTTCTTCTTGATTTTTTCTGTTACTGTTTTTTTGATCAGCGTTTGTGAGGAGGGATGGTGAGTTGCTGCCTTAATTTTGCTTGTTTTCATTTCACAGTTTGTGTCTCACTGCTACAATGGAAAATTCCAGATTATGGCTTGTTTACAAAAACATGAAAGCAATAAAGAAACTGACCTATTTGTCTTAAAACCTGAGTTTCAACATGTCAAACTGAACTCACAACTTTGATGTATCTTTAGACATCCTTCCCGAGAATTTACAATCTCCACCAATATGTTTATATCTTGCTCTTATTTTGAAAAGCAAAAAGAAACCAGTTTAATAATTAATAAAAAATCTATACCTCCTGGGTGGTTTCCAAGTGAATGGTGACTGAGTGCATCTGGCTGCACTCCAGCGCTGCGGGGCGTTTACAAAGCAAAACTGCAAAATAAATTTCCTTCTTCTCGTCCTGTTTGTGGAGTGCGCCATGCAGATAGCTAGCATATTTTTCTGACATAGATCCTGTAATTTACATGGACACGTAAATTATCAAAAGACCGTGGAAAGAGAAAGTTTCTCTGTTACATTGTCTGAGGAGGACAAAAAGTGAGCCATTATAGATACATTTTCTAAGCTACAGAATAGTAATTATTATGAAAGTTAAAGGTAGGACACAAGCAGTTTTCCTAATGCCAGATGGATGTACTGGAAGTAATTTTACATGTACATGGCAAATACTGATACTTTTTTATTTGTCTCAAAATTGGCTAACAGACTAGAGTTGTATGGGAGGGGCAGTCTACTGTCATCTTACATTCTCTTCAATTTTTTTTGTTGCTATAAAAAGCTTCCATCTTCTGTGGCAAGCTTTTTTTGAGTGGTAGTTGCCACTGCTGTAGATTTTCTTATTTGTGATCAGAATCAGATTCAAAAAGGTCTGATGAAAGGACGACCAATCAAAGTCATTGCAACAATATGCATCGGTTTGATACTAAGTTGTTGAAAATTTTAAGATGCATGGTTCAGCTGGTCATTACAAGATCGGTGCTTGAATTACTTCATTTAACAGGCTATGAACTGCAATTTTCAGATAACACCACCTTGTACTACCACACAAACTGTTAATGTTTTTAAGTATCACTTTATCGAATTCATTGAAATGTCAGTTTGTAAAGTTGTAAGTTGGCTGTTTGTTAAAATTTCTAATAAAAGTCACTTGGAAAAGATCATTTTTAGAACTAATTAACTGAACTGCTCAGAACATGTTAAGGCACCATCTACAGCAGGCATGTGCATGTAAAAGCTGTAAAGTCTTATTTGACAAGTCAGTAGCATCCCTCCTTCCTGTTTTGGAAACAGATCTTCGTAAAATCAGGAGCTGACTTTTTCCCTTTAGAAGTGTAGAGCAGAGTGTCGTCAGCGTATGGTTTGGTAACGGTCTTTTCTCCCCGCAGCAGCGCTCTGTCCAGCTCACAGTCCATCGTCTACATACCCCAGGACATCGTCCGAGCCAAAGAGATCATCGCCCACGTCAACACGCTCAAAACTCAGGTCAACTACTACGCTGAGAGGCTTTCCCGAGCCGCCAAAGACCGATCGGCTAGTGGGCTGGAGAGGACGCTGGCTATCCTGACAGATAAGGTACCACAGGCAGTTTGATTTGGGAGTTTGTCTCCATTTATTCCGTGACTAAAAGCGATATTTTCTCATCGGATGATGTCAGACTCGTCAGTTGGTGACGGTGTGCGACTGCAAATTGCTGGCTTCGGCCATCCAGGCTTTGAACGCGGCGCGGCCTGACTACATTGCCTCCAAAGCATCGCCTACCACCGAACCAGAACAAGTGGTCCTCCGCAACGATCAGGACACTCTGCTGGCCAAGTGGAGCGGTTGCAACAGTCGATCTTCGCTGCATGTGGACTGGCACGAAGAGGAGTGGGTAGGTCTTTACAATATTCCTCAACATTTTCTCATTATTACTATCGGCTATCTTTGGTTTTCTCTTCACATCCGGCATATTTGAATTAAAATCTTTTGCCTTCTGCCCAGGAGAAGGTTTGGGTCAATGTGGACAAGTCTCTGGACTGCATCATCCAGCGAGTGGATAAGATGCTGCAGAAAGAGAGGAGACCCAGCAGCAGTAGTCTGGACAGTACCCAGCATGACCTGCATGGCGGCGACAGTAAAAAAGGTCCACCTGTTCACCATTTAAGTTTTAGCTCTAACATTTCTGCTTAATCTGCTCACCTTAAATCAGTTTTCACCATCATACTTTATTAAAAAAAATAAAAAAACACAGGAATTACTCAGATGTTAGTGTAAATTGACTGTTGTGTATGTGGCTATGAAAAGGTGAGGAAAAACGAAGGGCTTTCTGGATCAACCCAGGAAGTTTGTCACAGGACTCATTATCATCAGAAACACCTCCACCATCTTCATCAGCACCACCATACTCTTCCTCTTCGCCTGCCCTCTCCTCATCTGCACGACCCCACAGCCCCGAAAAGGAAAACTGTACGTTTCTGTTTTTACTGCTTGGTTGCTCCGTTTTTCCACAGAACCACACAGAGGTTGCAGTCAGAAGTTTACATCCACTCAGAATACATTCATTCTGGGGTAAATTTCTGAGGACTGGGCGATGAATCGGTTTTATCGATTCATCGGATTTTTCGTTTTTGAGGATTCGTTTTTTGGAAAATCAGGATTTTTTTCACCGATTGACTTCTTTGGTTGTTATAGTTTGAAGTGAAGTTAGCACACCCACGACCACCATTGTGTTTGACAGTGTGTTTTACAGCTTTATTTATTTGGATTTTGAATTAAGGTCAACTCTACGACAAAATATAGATATAAATAAAGATTTTTCTTTTTTTAAAAAGTTATAATGTTACCAGAATAAAATCGTAATATCAGGAAAATTAAGTATCCAGAAACCATGGCCCTCTTTAACCTCTCTTAGGGTCACCACTGGTAGTTAAAACTTGATCCTATTTTTGTTTTAAGCATCTGAACATTCAAAGACTAATTAATATGACATGAGTGTATGTAAACCTCAGACTGAAACCGACCTTCTCTCACCTCCTCGTCTGGATCATGTTCTTCTGTTTGATCGAGTCTCATTGTTTAACCTTTGTCGTTGTCCACAGTGTTTCAGTCAGTACTTTCAATGTTCTGGACCATGGTCAAACATCTGTTCCAACTACCCCTTTAAAACAATGTGGGAATAAAGTAGAAGCCTTTGCTTGAGATATCTAATCATATTCAGGCAGAAGAAGCTGTATAGTAAATTTTTATTGTTAGATGTTTGACCCTGGTCTGCAGTGTTTTCTGTGTGTGTCTGCTAATCATGCATGTTGCACCTTCACCCCTTCTTCCAGATGGAAGCCCGAGTGCAGAGGAGGCGTACCCAGGTAAGAGCTGCTGCCTCTAACTTTGAATTAATGTAGGTTTGTTTTTGTTTTTGAATAGTCACGTTCCAAAACTTTTTCTATCATTTCAAAAATGAAAAACACACACAGTGTAACTTGGCTTTCATCGGCGCTTCTGCTTTTCTTGCCCTCTAACTGTCCAGTCCGTTTCTGTCTCTTAACAGTCTAATTAAGATTAATTTCAGTTTCGGTCTTCCAGCTAATAACCTCTTGGTTTTATTCTTGACGCCGTTCCATTTTTGTTCCCAGGTGAGTGGAGCGAGGCTCTGTACCCGCTCCTCACCACGCTCACCGAGTGCGTCGCCATGATGACCGACAAGGCCAAGAAGTCCATGGTGTTCCTACTGATGCAGGACAGCGCTCCCACCATAGCTATGGACGTGTCGCTGCAATATCGCCGGGATGTCGTCTTCTGCCAGACGGTCAGCACGCAAAACATAACTCAAGAGACACTCGCCCCCTAATCCAATGAAAAAACTTTTCTTTCCTCCTGTTCTGATGTCTCTCCTTGTTCCTTGCAGCTCACTGCCCTGATCTGTGGCTTTGTCATCAAACTGAGGAACTGTCTTCAAGACAACGGTTTCCTGCGGCAGCTCTTCACAATCGGCCTGCTGGCTCAGTACGAGTCCTTGCTCAGCACCTACGGTCCGAAACAAACTCTATCAGGTCTTATTCATTACTTTTTTTAGCTGGATTTACTTCACTGAGCATCTCCTTTTGCGTCCAGGAGAGGAGGTTGCCATGTTGGAGGACATGAGCATCGGCGTCATGGATCTGCGGAATGTCACCTTTAAGGTAAAATAAGACTACATAGTATTTACACAGCAAAAAACCCAAGAAGTTTCTTGTTAAAATATTTTAGTACATTTGAATTTGAGCAAAAAAAATTTAAAGTAACTTTTCAGCAAGATATAAAAGCTAAGTAAATAATTTTTCAACAATTAAAAAAAAAAAATTGCAGTTCTAGTACTTTTTATATCTAAAGTCAAGAATTATTTACTTAAAACAAGCTTGCATATCTTGCTGAAAAGTAACTTATTATTTATTTCAAGATATTTGCACTAGAAACTATATAAAAAATACTTGCCAAATTTGTGCATTTTTGCAATTTAATTTGTGCACAAATATTGTAAATCAAAAGAGAAGATTTTGTTAGGTTTTCTTTTTAGTTTTTTTTATTTCGACTCAGGTCACCCAGGCAACCGGCAGCTCCGCCCCTGACATGCTGCCGATCATCACGGGCAACAGGGACGGCTTCAACGTCCGCATCCCTCTGCCGGGCAGCATGTTCGACACGTTGCCGCGGGAGATCCAGAGCGGAATGCTGCTGAGGGTCCAGCCGGTGCACTTTAACGTGGGCATCAACGAGCAGCAGACGCTGGCCGAGAAGTGAGACAAACTCACTTTTTGTGCTCCAGAGAGTTTAAATGAAGGGGTGGAAAAAGAAACCTGAGTTTGTGTTTGTGCCACTCAGGTTTGGTGACACATCCTTGCAGGAAATCATCAACACGGAGAGTCTCTCCAGGCTGAACTCGTACTATGAACAGTTCAAAGAAGTTCTTCCTGAGGACTGTGAGTTCGGAAAAGCTTCTTCTTCTTCTGTATCATCTCAGAATATGAGAAACGAAAGAGTTAAAACTCCTACAACCGTACTTTTCTACACCCAGGCCTTCCCAGGTCCCGTTCCCAGACTTGCCTCCCTGAGCTGCTGAGGTTTCTGGGCCAGAACGTCAATGCCAGGAAGAACAAGAACGTGGACATCCTCTGGCAAGCGGCCGAGGTGATTAAAAACCTCTGAATGCAGAAGAAAGGAGGAATCTGCCTGTTGAAACTCAAACCTCTTCGCTTTCCCGCGTTAGATTTGCCGCCGACTGAACGGCGTCCGTTTCACCAGCTGCAAGAGCGCCAAAGACCGGACGGGCATGTCGGTCACTCTGGAGCAGTGCCTGATCCTGCAGCATGAACACGGCATGGCGCCGCAGGTCTTCACGCAGGCGCTCGACTGCATGCGCAGGTAGGAGAATCAACCTGTTCTGTTGGGCCGTAATTCCGGTATTACTAATATGAAATCTGATTCGTCTTTATTTGATTGGGGAAAAAAAGCAACAAAAAAAAGCAAATCTCAGACAAAAATGTGTAAACTTTGTTTTTAACTGGCAGATTTATTGTTTTTGCCACAATCATCGTCATTTTTTCCTTTGTCACCCATTTGTCCATCGGCTACCAGTAATAACTAGTGAACTATACTTTGTTTTAGGTTTGTATTGACTACAGGAAGCGGGGCCAGCTAGATTACACAGATTGAAATTAAACCATCGAAGCAAGAGGTTATATTTCAGGTCTTAAAATAAACTTTTACTGCTACTTTTTGTTGGAAATTTGAGGTGCACAACAACTAAAACTGATATTATTTGCAAACACATTTAACGAATTTCTCGAAAGCAACTGTAAAATTTCTCCAAACTCCACAGAAGTGCGCAAGAATAATGCATTACAAAGAACATAAGCTAGTTGTTGTTATTTACTGTGTGGTGAATTACACGGCCAGGCCAGTTAAACCAAAGTTATACAAGATTCAAGTTATATAAATTACAAAGCATATAATTTATTTCTTGAGCACTTTAGAGTATATAACACCAGAATTAACCATACTGAGCAATAAACAAAATCTAGCATTTTGCTAATTAGCTGCTAATGCACAAAATAACCCATTAAAACTACTAGCAGTTTAGTTAGCTTAGAGCTAATCTCCCAAAACAATCTGTGGAGCCCCCTAGTGGGACTAGGCCCTTCTGCCTGAAGAAAAATAAATTCTCCAAAGTAGAAAACATATGAAAAATCTATTTCACATTTTCAAAAGAATTAGAGTAATTTTTCTTCTATTTTTGAATATATCTTCAGTAAAACAAAGTCAGAGTAACTTGGATTTGCAAGTTATATATACAGACATGTTGAATAAATTAGAAAATACATGGAAGTCTTGTTTGTCAGATTGAAAATACATTTTGAAAATAACCTTTAAGCAAGTATTACACATTTTTTAACAATCTGAAAATAGTTTTTTATTGGTGTAATATTATAATTTAAATGCCATGTTTTCATCAGCTGTAAATGGAAATGATCATAATTGAGAGAAATAAAGGCTTTCGAAACTTTCTATATAATGCATAAAAATCACTTCGTGATAAATTTCCTATAATAGATGGACTTTTCAAATGTATTTTGATTTATTGAATGGGTCTGTATACATGTATGTGCGATTTAAAACACAGAAAAATGAAAATGAGTTCAGTCAAAAATATATATTCAAAATTACAAAGTGTGAAAGCAGTCCTGTTCACCTCCAACAAAGGGAAAAAATAAAGAAACAAGCTGAGCTTTTTCCCCCCCGCTTGCAGAAATACGATGCTGATCTGAGAAAGGAGACAGTGCGACTGAGCTGCTGCTGCTGCTGCTCGTTATTGATACTGATATTGATCCACAGCAAATGTGATTCCCAGGCTCTCTTGCCTGGTTGTGCTCCAAATGTCTCTGTTTGGTACAAATCCCAGAGATGCTCACACCGCTCTGTTTAAAGTCTCTCCATCTTTCTCCTTCTCCTCCTCACGTCTGCACGTGTTCCTCTCCTCCTCCGCAGCCGGCCGGCATGAACTCAGATTTGATTTGACCCCAGATGCATGTTTGACAGCAACAAATTGCCCCACACCCGTAACGTTTGCATGCCCTTAGCTTCGCGCTTCTCCTTCATCTTCCATCTCCATCCATGTCTAAAGAGAATATAAACATGGTGAACCATTTTGCTGTTTCTTCTTTCCTTTCTTTAAAGAACATCTTTCCTAATTTCTCCTTTTTTTCTCTCCTCTCTTTCCTTCCTCTGCTTCCCGTTTCATGGTTCTTGTCGTGTAACAATTTTTTTTTTTTTTGCCGGATCGTGTTTTGTTTGTTTATCGATGTTATTGTTTTGACGTCGCCTTGTGGGAGCTGCTTTCTGTCAACACGTTTTTTTTCCTTGTTCTCACATCCCACTTATTAATTTGCCATCTCTCCGCTGGCATATCTGCGTGCCATCTGTTTATATCCCTTCCTCCTCATCCGTCGCTCTCTTCCTCCTCTTTTGCCGCTCCACCTCCTTCCCGTTCTTCTTCCCCACGCCGGACAGCGTTGGGACGAGAGAAGGTGTGATCCAGAAGAACCTGAGCGGCTTGCTGCCAGTGCGCGACCTGCGGCTGGACCCCAGCCTCATGTACTCCCTGCCGCTGTTGGCGCTCAGCCCCAACCTGCTGGTGGTGTGCATCTTCCTCAGCGTGGCGTACTTCTTGGCCAAAGTCCGCTGCAGCTGAGCCAGGCTTGGTCAGGTTGTTTTTTTTTGGGGTTTTTTGAAACCACACTCCAGTCACACACTGTTTCACCTGAACGAAGGGCTGTCCACAACCCCCACCGGAGTTTCTTCATGGAAAAAAAACAACAACTGAATTTTCCTTTACTTCTTTCTCCTTTTGCTGAAAGTGAGGCGTCACGCATTTGATTTACCAATTAAAGCTGCAGTATGTAAATCTATCATGATTTCCCAACCAAAAACAACCAATCAGAGTCAGAAGGAGGGTCTTAGCGCTGTCAATCAACCTTGTGAGCGCACTGCTAAACATGCTAACCAATGAGAAATAATGTAGCGTTACAGAAAAAAACTTTTATCCGCCGTTATTGGTGGCCACGCTAATTAGCCTTAGCATTTGCTGAGCAACAGTTTCAACAAATATAGAAACAAATATTTTTTATTAAAGTTACATACTGCTGCTTTAAAGTTTAATTTTTGTGTCTTATTTTCATATTTTCTATCTAAATGCTGATTCCTGTGATTGGTCACTAACGTGCAGCATTTTGTCTTTTTTTTTTTAAGTGATTACTCACAGAAAGAAAGAGGAAAGGCTTCAAAACAAAGTTGCTTAACAATAAATGATGTGTTTTATGGGGAACATGCAATAGAAGAAAAAGTATTTTTAAAAGGGATGTAATGGATATTTTTAGCAAAAGACTTGATGTCACGCTGCCTTATTTCTCACAAATAACACCAGAACAGACACAGTTGGATTCAGAAGTTCTGCTTATCGTTGTCATGAATATTATGATATATATATATATTTGGTTTCATCAATGCATGTAATTTTAGATTAAAGACGATCCAAAATATGAAGCTCACACCAACTTGTTCACTCGGTGACCAAAAACTCAACTGTAAGATGAAAAACAATTTAAAAAATGATAATGGCCACAATGAGAGCACATAACCTTCTGACTAAACTGTAGAAAATGACAGTAAATTTGTGAGTATATACATATATATACATATATACATAAAGTAAAGTTAAAATATATTAAAAGAGCTTCTGGAAGAACTGAGAGTAGCTTTTATTTAAAAAAAAAAAAAAGAAATGTATAAACAACTTCTTCCATTTATGCTTTCATAGTCTTCCACATGCGTTGGCACTCAGCTTTTAAGCTAATGTGGACGAACCTAAAGCTTTTTATGCAGCTATGCTTAAGTTTACATATATTTATATTTTTGTCAGCCTTGTTTTTTTCTTTTCAGCGGGTCTTCCTGGTTTTATAGAAAGTGTGAGGCTTTTTGCTTCGACTCCATATTGCTTTCATGACAAAGCAGCCATGGCAGATTGTAGGATATCCAGGTGAAATGTGTTTGATTATGCAAAGTGATCCTGCCGGTTGTAGACCGTTTACATCCATAAGCTTTAGAGGCAGTTATGAAAGTGAAAGAACTATTAAGTTTATTATGCAACAAGATTTTTGAATTATTGATGGATGTATTCCATCGATAGCCAAATGCTAGTCAGGTTTTACTGCAGGGTCTGTTTTCAGATGTTTGCTAGATGCAGCTAGGCCTGTCACAAAAAGCAATAAATCAATTCATTGCTTAATCAATTAAAATAAGATTAATAACTTCCAGTTAGACAGCAATCATTAAAGAGATGCTGCCCTTGAATTTTGTTGAAAAACGCTGCAGACATTTGACACCCAATACAAATGGGTTTGCACTACTTGCCCGTTTTTCCTGTTATCCCTGTCAAAGTTGGACGACTAATATGTTTTGAATTATCTTAGAGTGGGGATACTTGTATTTATTACTATTATTATTATTATTATATTAGTTGAAAATGGTCTCAAAACAACAATTTTATCATTTATTGCAATAATTTCTGGATCAATTTCTTATCGTGGCAGGCCTGAATGCAGCAGTTTTGCATAAAGTCTCCTGTTGATTTCTTTTTCTTCTTTCATGGAACATGGAACAGGTTTTCTGTAATACAAACGCTGTTTTGTTTTAGCAACCATTGCTGCTTCTTGAATGACAAAATGGTTTAAAAACAAAAGTAAAATCAACTATTCAAACGTATTTAGAATAACAGGTCTGTATATGGAAGGAAGAAAATATCACAGAATAATTTAATAAAATAGCTTATTATCAAATTAATTGGTAAACAGTTTCTATAAATATATGCTTTTTTATATAACAATCATAAATAGTAATTACAACAACAGATTTTATTGTTAAAATATATTGTCATGTTATGAAAAAAAATATATGCTCATATCTGGACTCTGTCTCACTTTTAAGGCATCAAATAAATGCATATAGTTTATTCAAGACAGAACTGTACCATAATTTGATGTGTGTGGAAGAAAAAGGATGAATAGTGTGTTTATTATTTTGGGGAACTGAAAGCATTGAGGCTGCTTTACTTGGAAGTATGCTATTTAAAAATCAATATCTTGGCCTGCAGCATCAGCTGCCTCCCCAGAGTGTTCAGACTCGGTATCATTAAAATCGACCAAGTAAGGAAATAGATAAGACCAAATTAGCCTCCCTTGGGAGTTTATTGGCTCTCATGTCCTGCTAGCATTCACATACACTGACCAGTGGTCAATTCTTTGGCTTGTGAAAGCATAACAAGCTTCTCTGTCTTCTCAAATAGACTTAGCAAATATTTGAATCACGTTTGATGTGGATCCAAATGGCTGTGCTAGCTAGCATGCTACACAGAAAAAACTTTCTATCATTTTAGCACGTTAGCAAAGCTCTTTGTTTGTTCAGATACAGTGTTAAATTATTTTTATTTTGTTTACAAGAATTAAAACGATGGAGTGGCGCGTGTTCCTGAAAACAATAACTATCAGTTTATATAATTATAAATCTATCAGGAGCATTATTTAGCTCCTAGTTCAGCTGAAATATGCTGATCTTATTTACTGTAAGTTATGTTTATGAATGAGTTTAGTTAGAGTTGATGTGCTTTTCAGTTGTATTGTTTTTGTTAGAAATGGTTTGGTAAAAGCCTTCTTCGGTTCCTGCCTTTTTCAATATTTTTGTGCCGCTAGTAGCATATTAGCTTCACTATTTTGTTGTTTTTTTTTTTTATTTGGATAGAAACATAAAAATAGATGAGGATTACCTTTATTCATCTCTAGTCAAATTGCCACGTTACCAAGATATTTAAAAATCCCTAATTTCAAATCAAATTTAAAATCCAGTGTCTTTAAAAAATTGCTAAATAGTCACTATTTTTACGTGGAGCTAGCTTATTAGGAAGTGGGCATAATATTTTTCTTAAGAAAAAAAAAAATTTTAAAAACAGATAATGATCATTAACTAATCAACTAATGAGTTAAGTTGCTAAATTTTAAAGTACCAATTGGAGAATTAAATGCAAACTACACTTTCTTTCTTTTCTTTTTTTTTTGCAATTTATGACTTGATTTTACAAGATTACTGAGTTCTCCTTGATCTGCAGACCTACCACCGTTACCATTTATTGAACAAAAATAATAACCTATTTTTAATATTTTAAATATATATAAAAGATAAATAAAGTCACAGCTGCTAGACAATAAGGTGGAAATTACAGTTTGTTGGAGAAAAAATTTCAGTTTCAGAGATATATTAATTATTTACTATCCATCTTTAGAGATACATTATGATAAAGTAATTCCTTAAGGATTCAGTTACGTTACTGTTTCATGGAGCTTTTTGTTCTTGTTTTTGCAGATCTATAAGAGAATATATTTGAAATATGTTTTTGCAAGAATTGTATTTAAGTGCTTGTATTGTCTCAGGACATTGTTGTCTGTGATATTTATTATGAATCAGGAAAGGATTATATACATAAATCAGTACTTCTATGCTGAATATTATGCTTGTGCCATAACTGTCCTATTCTAGTTACTTTATTTCTCTTGCTGTGTATGTCTGTTTTTACTGTCTATTGAAACTGAATATGCATTTCCTTGTGTAACTAAATTTCTTCACAGATTCCGGTTCTGTCCAAAACTCTAAGCCTTATTGTCAGATATTGTTTCTGGGGATGTTTGACTTGTAATGTGACATTATCATGGTATTACAATCCTCATGTCTGACTGAAATGGTTAATATGCTGAAATTCACTCATTGTATTAACAGAAAAATGTTCTGCATTACAGCTTCTAATAAGACTTTTACAGATTTGTGCAGGAAGTTATTGCAAGAACAGTGATTTTGTTGCTGTCAAGGTGTCAGTTTTGTTAATTTATTCCAGTGGTAACGTTCATATTCCAGCTGCACCCAGACATGTATTGTGGTAAAAAAAAACAAAAAAAAAACAGTATTTTCAACTATCCCTCAAATAATGTCACTTTAATGTCTAAACTCTTGCTTTGTGCAGCACTGCTTTAAATATATACACAAATCCAAGAAAACCCTTTGTCTATGTGCCCTTACAGTCATAATGCTGCTCAAATAAATGTTTTATGCCTTCACTTGCAAAATTTATATACATCAGTATTGTTACTCTGGTTTTTTTTCTCTTTTGTGTCGGTTTTAGACTTTTTTTGTTGATGTTACATAAATGTTTCTTTCTTGTAATATTTTTCATGTATTTTTTATTTTTTTTTAATTATATGGCTGAATTTAAAAATACTCACCATCGCAAAATCCATTTGATGAATTTCTTGGTAATTGATCATCTGGTTGGCCAGCCATTTACTAGCTAGATATCTGCTTCTAAGCAGATAATTTAACATTTTTTATTTCAAAGCACATTGTTTTCTACTTATAGATGTCGATTTAAATGTCATGTGTCCTAGCTAACTTGTTTAGCTTATCTAAACTGAAGTTACAAGCAACAGAATGAAAAAACGTTAAACATTTCAATTTAGGCCTTTTATAACATACATAATCTTGCTCGCTAAATAGCAAGTTAGCGTTGCCATTAACACCTCTGTAATTAAAGAAAACGCTAGCCCCAGATCAATAATCAAAACCTAGAAATATTTAAACTAGTTCAGAAATAAGGGATACACTAGAAGGTATTAATTAAAATTGAGCTGTTTTAAAGAAAAATATGTATCTTCTAGATTAACTGATTTACATTTTTTTTAACAAGTTAGGTTGCAAAATAATATTATATATTATAATTTTATTGTTATACATAAAAAAGATAATCTAACTTGTTGTAGTCGCTTTGTAATTTAGCAGAGCAACTTGATCGTCCATCAGTTAGCAAGTTACCAGTCGTCATGCCTACCCACAGTATGTTTTGCTTGTGTTTTAACTCTTTTCGTCTCCCCCTCCCGCTACTTTTGTCTTCACAGCGAGGGCTGCAGACGAGAAAACACGGTGAAGAACGTCGGCGCGAGAAAATACGCCTTTAACTCGTTCCAACTCAGGGCCTTCCCCAAACACTACCGGCCACCAGACGGCACCTACGGGAAGGTGGAAACCTGATTGAACCGCCCTGGAGGTGCTCGTCAGGACAGCATCAGCATCACATGACCTCTTAGGTCACGGATGACCTAAGAGGTAGGAAGGATTAGACTGAGTAGAGTCATGATGCATTTCAGACATTAATATCACCTGGTGAGATATTAAAAGATTTTAGATATATATTTTTTATTTTTCTGGAGGTAGATTCTGTGATTCAAATCCTATGACAAAGACTGTTTTCTGGTACATATACCAGAAAACCGTATATGTCTTCTGGTATATGTGGTAACGCACATTTTGCGTATGTTACGTTATTCATAAGTTGCTAAACAGTGTTTTGTTTTGTTTTTTTCTTCTTTTTTTTTTACCCCACCAGGGGGCTTTTTGTGGGCTCTAGTGTCCCTTTTTATATAGTAGGCTGACAGGAAGGGGGCAGAGAGAGGGGGGAAGACATGCAGCAAATGCCGCATGTCTTCCGGGAGTCCGGGAGTCGAACCCGCGACGGCCACGTCGAGGACTCAAGGCCTCCAAATGTGGGTTGCGCTAACCCCTACGCCACCACAGCGCGCC
>CAEGAG010250106.1:0-28161 GCA_903067065.1 Brachyrhaphis terrabensis
AACATAACATATTAAGAGTTATTCAGATAACTATAGCATAAATAACATGCTAACAAGTTTACCTTCGTCCTCAGTGTCGCTGTAAACAGCATAGAAAGTATGTCTATGGTAAACAGCTCGGCTAACTTCTTCTACCTCTCCGAAGGTAGAATAACACAGGCCTAGGGCGCCCTCTTGCGGTTTAGTGTGAAAATAACATGTGATATGATATAATGTGTAAATTTCTACACATAAGTCGCTCCGGCCAAACAAGGAAAAAACTGCGACTTATAGTCCGGAAAATACGGTACTTTGAATTATGGACTTGCCTCTGGAACCTGAATGTTGGTTGGTTTGATGGGTCTTTATTTCAGTCTCACATAGGTGAGTCTTTAATCCTGTGAGTGTCTTGGCTTCAGTTCCAGTCAGTTTTCATCCATAATCTTCAGGTGTCTTTTGGGATCCACTGTATGTTTACTTGCCAATCTAATTAGGTCAAAAAATATTGTTAAAAGATAATAACACATTGGTTTTCCTTTATAAAAAAATATGCCAACAGAAAAACTTGAAACTTAATAAAGTAACACATTATCTCGGCTGGGTAGATTTTAAGCTAAAACTGCCTAAATTGTCTTAAACAACCCCAGGGATTTGTAATATAAACTTTCGGATAAATACACCTAAACAACTCTTTTTGTCTGCTTGCTTATTATTAGTGCAACTATTGCTTGTGTAAGTGACCTACATTCACTACTTTAACATTGTTGACCTTCCACACGCTTTCATTAGTTTATCCTAACATGATTTATGGAACTGAAAGACGTTTTCACTTCCAACACCTGAATCAGACGGACAGTTCAAGCTTAAAACAAATGTTGGTTCTCTCCCAAGAACTGAACTGTTATTTTTTTTTATTATTATTTGCTCATTACATCTCACAGCTGTACCTACATTTCTCTCCCTGGAGCATCTTTTGTTTCACACTTCTTTTGTTTTCAGCGTGCTGATATTTCTCTTCTGTGAGACCTTTCTCTTCCACTTCTGTCTCCCTCCAGTCCCTCTTCACCTCCTGCAGAGCTTCCATATCCGTTTCACGGCGGCCCTCCATCTCCCTCCCTGCTCGCCCGCTGCCAGCTCCCCTCTGCTCGCCGACAACACCATTATATCACGATAATGTACACAGAACGTTTCGCATTGTCCGACAGCGGAGCTCGAATTGTGTAATGATGGGACAGACTACCTTTTGTCTTGTAAAATCACTACCAGCTTGTTTCCAGTTCCCTGGCCAGGTCTATATTCGGGTGATAAACAGCGCAGTCTCCTACTTTTCCCATATTCCCAGAATCCCATTTAGTTTGAGTCTGTTTGTGCTTCTCCAATGAGCCATTAATCAATTTTTCGAGGTTTCTCAAAACGGGAGATCTTTCTCATATGCTTCTTCTTATTGTTAGAAGTGACTTTTGTCGTTTGTTTTATATTCTTTATGCGTCTTGGTTCTTTGTAGAATCTGCTTTTATTTTGATCTCTTTATGACTTAAGTTTCAAATGTTCACCTGGATATTGTTTGCTTATTTTAACTGTATGCAGTTCTTTAAATGTCCTGTGAGTAAATTTGCCCATTTCTGAAGCAGCTTTCCAGAGGATAAAGTGTTGCGTTCACTATATGTCCCACATTGCCAAGCTCTTCCTACTTTGTGGGATTTACTGACAATTTTGTGCATGAAACCTAAAATTCTGCAGGCAACTGAATGTAATTATTGATAGTCAGACAAAATCGAATTTATGTTAAAACAGCCTGCCATAGAAACTTAAAATTCTGCAGGCAACTCTTTGAACATAAATTTCAATCCAAAATGGCCGACTTCCTGTTTGACTTGAACTATGACATTAATTGTATTTTCTGTGTGTCTTGGGGAGCTCTACAAGTGTACCAAATTTCATGCCTCTATGATGAAGTAAGGTCAATGCGGAGGGTTTTTTGAAAGTTGCCAGGTGGCGCTGTTGAGCCGTTTCTGATGCGATTTTTGCAAAGACCTTAAAATACGTACTTTTCACGCAGACTTGACACGTCCGCCAATTTTGGTGAGTTTTTGAATATGATAAAGCCCCCAAAAAGCCAATTCATTTGACGGAAGCATAATAAAAAGAAGAAGAAACAATAGATTCCAATAGGCCTTCGCAGCACCTTGCTGCGAAGGCCTAAAAAACCAGGCAGTTTATGTTTAGCTATGGTTTATTAAGCTGAAGCTTTGTAAAAACCAGCCCTTCGTTCTTCGCTTGCTTCGTACGGAGCTTTAGGACTCTTGACTATTGCGTCACAATTACTTGCTGGAGGTGTGGACTCTGTTGAAGTTTTAAGCAATTTTACCTTTCTAACATTTGGCCGGGACTCATGCAATGTGCCAGCTTCAGCATGAGGGAAACGACACTATGGCTGGAAACTGCCCAACCACACCCCTATGCAGAGAGAGAAGTGCCAAACCGAACGACATCTTTGTCAACAAGTAAATATCTTGAACAATCCCCTTGCTCCGACTTTAATTGCCAAATATCTGGAATCGAGGCCATCATGGACTGAATGGGTTCCTTCACTTCCTCCACAGCCAGACTACAACCACAGCCAGACTACAACTCAAAAACATTGCAGAAACTCAACGTCTTCGCTCACACTCGCTCCATCTGTTCACCGATTAGCCCAGATATCAACCTCAATGGGAGAAATCCCAGCTGGAACACTGAAGGGAGATGAGAATCAAGCAGAGCCGAGGGAGGAAATATCCAGGCTAATCAAGCTGAGATCTATGACAACTTTTTTTGAGAAGCACATGGTTTCAAGCTCTGATCGTTACTGTAATAGGCAAAAAGATGGTTTGACTGCGTCATCGCTACGTTCAAATCAATCCACACAGGCACACACACAATGCCTTATGCTAAATATGGACAGGATGTGTCTTTGTGTAGAAGTGTGATTTGTTCACTTTCCCAGTAAATCTGAACAGAGGACCTATTCACTTTGTGGACGTAGCATGAACTGTTACACGCAGATAGGGGGCTTGTGGTGTGTCACGTTGCCTGATCAAATGAGGAACATGTTGGCTGCAAACGGTGTGTATAGATATGTGTGCTGGTAGAAAACCACCCTGGCAACATCTGGATCTACAGTTTAATGCTCCCTGAACACAGAGAAAGACAGTATTGTTGTAAGGCAATTACCGTGACACACACAAACATCCGAATGGGGAGCATGTGCGTGTGTGTGCATGTTCATGTGATTTACTTGCAACCATCCATGCGTGCAGGTTAGTGCAAGTGTATGCATAATTACACATGTATATCAGCCCCGATATAGGACCACTGCAGTGGGACGGTGAAGAAATCCTGGATGGCTTCCACTAATCTCCGTAAATGTGGGGGTCCGCAAGACTGAATGTGTGACCCAGTTTGATGAGCCAAAATTCAAACAGTTTTAAAACGCAGGCCACCTCAGTGCGGTGTGTTAACAAAAGCGTCTGTAAACCGCTCCGCCGAAGTTTGTCTGAAAGCATCTGGGTTTACATTGAACCTGTCGTCTTGACAACAGTCACCCAGGGTTGGCTCATGACATCATTTTCTGGCTTTAATTATGCAGCTGGGGAAAATCCCCTGCTCTGAGACCCAAGGAGCCAGACCACCGCTCTGTACGCCGAAAAGCTCTCCTTCTAGGAAACAAGGTGTGTTTGGAGGAGGGAAACTAGTGGAAACTGGTGAACAAGGACATCAAGACACACACATGCACTAAGACTTAATGAACATTAGCGTAAAGGCGCTACTGAAAGCAGTTCAAAATATCTGATTACAAATTAGACTCCCATGTAAATAAATACATGTTTGCTGTGGATGTTAGCAAGGATACACACACACACACACACACCCCAAACACACACCCACACACACATCCAACAGCTGGGAGCGAAGAGAGCCTGGCAGTAAAAGTGTCCTGTTTCTTAGAAAGTAGCTAAAACTCCAGCAAACTCTTAGTGCTGTTGATAGAGTTTAAACACGAGCCTGCTGATGCAACCATATACACTAGGTCTGTTCTACAGCATTATGTTTTTTATTCTTTGAGTTAAAAACAGTAATTATTCACTTTGATGAAAAACTTTATCATTTCATTCATTTTTCAGTTGTGCTGAAAGGAAGCCCCACAGTGACTCTACACATTTTTCACGTTTCTATACTCACCCGGACTTAAATTTCCGGAGTTAACAGTCCTTTTTAGCAAAGTTGTATAAAATAATAATAATAATAATGCTCACTATCCAATGTGTCTATAGTGATTACACGTGAACCTAACCATTCATTCAAGAACTTGAATGATTGGCGAAGAAATTAGTAGATTGTTAAATGGATAAAAGTTGGATGGATGGAAGGAAGAGTGAATAAACTCATATAAACATTTTTACACACTCTTGCCGTTTCTTTTTCTACTCTAATTCAAACCCATACATTCCCCCATGTTTTTCCAGACTGTGCAGGATCCCTGGAACAACTTGAAATTATTGCGAAATAATATAATTAACAGCGTAATACCTCCTTCTTTGAAGCAGCGAACTAACACTGAATAGACAAGCCTTTGCTCATATGATTCACTTCCCGAAAGTGACGCAAATGAAGATTTATTCTTCAGAGATTGCGAGAAAATTATGAGGAAATGTAGCGTCACGACCGAGCCAAGTAGAAATACACAGACAACAAAGAGAGGGACCTGATCTTATTAGCCTCTAAATAACTGATGCTTCATGACTCAACTGTCATTACATCCAGATCGTTCCTAAGTTTATCCATGCGAGGGTGTTGGTCCAACTCTGAGTGCCAGATTGCCTTCATTAAGATCATCCAATGAGGAAAAAAATGAAGGTTTGCCAACTGTGTCTACTGGAACACGAACCAGAGCAAACACCACACTGCCTCGTAATGAGTCGAGGCGTGACCCCATCGATGGGGCCCTCAATGGGTGTGGTACCTTGTGGGATTAAGGTACCACACCCACCGGGATGTGGTACCTTAATCCCATGTTTTAATTTTTCAACGTGTGAGAAAAAGAAGTCTGTCTCAATCTGAGAGCGCTTGGTGGAACGGAAGAGAGCTGACAGGATGATGACAAGATGGAAGAAGAAATTGGAAGCAGGCGAGAAAGAAAGACACATTGGCAAGGAAGACTTGGAAGAAATACAACCGGGAAAAAAAGAAACCAAGCACAGTGAAATGATATCAAATGATTTTACAGTAACTAAACAAGCAAAAATGTTGTTACACCAAGAAAGAGTGTTAATTGTTTCTTCTTCTCTTTCCTACAACATGTATGATTTAGGTAGGAGATTGTGTCCCTTTTATTCAATCCAGACCCAGGATAAAGTAGCTCCTTTCATTTTGGATTAGTCTTTTCTTTACAAGTATGTCCTGATCCAACTCCAAGTTTCAGCTTTGTTTTTTAATAATTCATTTGAATTAAATTCAATTTATTTATATAGTGCTACTTCACAACACATGTCACCTCAAGGCATTTTTCAAAAAAATAAGAATAAATAAATTCAAAGGCAAGGAGCAATTGATTGAGCAATCATTTGGCACTGAAGCAACTAACTGTGTGAAAGCACCTGTTCTCTGGGTTTTATGTGAGTCCCACTGTTGCTAAGATGGCAGCAATTTAGAACCGCATTAAAACAACAAAGGAAAACAGTAAAATCACCTCGGCCAAAACTGGCAGTTCAGGTGTTTGTTGCCTCATGGCACACCGGGTAGATTCCTCACAGATTGAAAACGGGGTGCCAAACTGAATCTGGGTACATTAACATGTTGTGGACACTGAGCTTGACTGAAGGCCTTCATTCGTTTTGTGATCATTTAAGACGAACAGCTCATCAAACAGCTCAGTTTAGTAGCTTTAAAATGTTCAAATCTGTGGGAAACACGTCAGAAAAATCTAAAATATCCTCTTCACCGTACATTATTTTGTTCTGAGAAAGAAATCCGTATTAGAAGAGGGTAAAATATTTTTTTATTTACCATTCCTTTTATAGTTCTCTCATTTGCACATTAATACATGCCAAAAGCAATTAAAAGTATTTTTTTTCTGACACCGTTTTAAGAACCTATCATTCAAAATATTTTCTGCAATATTTGTAAGTTATGAAACAAATTAGTTTTACGTTCGTTTTAAAATACTGCGATATGGTGCGATTTCTCAGGTTCTCCGCTGGTTCCAGACGTCCTTTAAAGCTGCCATTAGCTGTGTCTGTCAACCAGAATCATGCGCGTCAAATGCTGTCACCCTTCTCTATTCCATGATGCCATCCTGCTTCAAGTGAGCCAGTCGCTTTGGCTAATAGCTCCCATGAGCTCACTTCAAAGCCAGCCGAAACCTCCTGAAAACAGTCTGCTGATGGAGACCGGGTCAGAGCGGCACACACACACAACCTTCACACGTCCATGCCTGCATGCACAGGCGCTCGCATTCACACGCCCGCTCCACAGAGCGTCGTCTGTCTGTGCAGCCGGCTGACATCACCTTTTTATGAAGTGCACCCTGTTTTACACTGGCAAGGGCCTTCATTGGATTGAGCTCTGCTCCGAAATTGGCCAAGCAGAAAAGTAAGAGCGCTCAAGTCTGGTCTAGGAAGAAAACCTGGAGCTGCGACCAAGAAAATATCATCAAACCTGAGGCTTGGGCATTTGTCTTTTCCTAGGCAGCTGGAGCAAAGGTTATTAGGCTATGGGATATCTTTAATAGGTGGAGATGAAATAGGTCTAATGACAGCAGAAAGACTTGAGACTTAACTGTAAGCTCTTACAGAGCACACTGAGCTAATTCATAAAGATGCATTCAAGTTAGATTTTTATTTTGCATTGCTTTGGCATATATATATATATATATATATATAACATATTTGTAGAAACTGTCATTATGTCATGAGAGTATGGTATGAAGCAGGTAATCTGTGAAAAAATTAAGCTCCCATGCTTTCTCCCGATTCTTACCAGAAACAACCAATCAGAGGCAGGAGGCAGGTCTTAGCGCTGTCAATCACAATCTCCTCCCCACCCGCCACCATTTTCTCAACGCTCCAGCTAGCAGAGAATGCTGTGAAAGCTCAGGTTAGTTAGCATGACTATCGATGACAACAGATAAGTGGATTTCCTGTAACAGTAAGTTGTTTCTACGTCATTAGCAAATTGATTGGCAGCACTAAGACCATCCTCCGGGCTCTGATTGGTTGTTTGTGAAGAAGATCGACCTTTTCACAGATTATTCGTTTCATAACACACTGTCACGGCATGATGACAGCTTTAACAAATATGCAAAAAACATATTTATAAAAGTTACACATTGCAACTTTAATATAATAAAAGATAAATAAATTAGAGTTTTCACCATGCTTATGAGAAAACTTGTTTTAAATATTTTTTTGAGAATTATTAGCAAACTAATTGCTGCAATCAAACTCACACATTTCAAGTTAACTGTCTAATCAGACAGTTTGAGTTCAAATCAAAACCTGATCCTAATATGAGCTTTAGATCAGATTATGTTTCATCATTAATCTCACTTATTTTACACTGGTAATCATGGTTCTGATGAGTTTCATTTCATGAGTGTGAGTTTGAGAGACACTACAGCTTGGGAAGCCAGAGGAAAGAAAAAAGAAAAAAGACAGAGGGCCAGAAAAGTGAGCAGTCTGTTTTGAATCAATTATTATTTTGTGTTTAACTCCCATGAATTCAAAAGCAAGACAGCACTTTGCTTCCAAATTTTATGCAACGTCTTCTCTTATTACACAACTACTGGCAGAGGACACCATAATATATGGTTGCAAAATCAAACAATTGTTAAAACTCCTACAGTTAACTGAACGCAAAGTAGGTGAAGGGGCAGGAGGAGATATTTTGAAATCCAACATCTGGGACTTTGCAGAACTCAAATATAAAGTGATTTATTTTGGTTTTTATTCATCTACAGTTGTTTGTGAGATGTAGATTTCAGCTCCCCATGGATGAAGAGACTTTTGTTTCAGTTTCGTTCAGTCAAATAAAAATTGTTTTGAAAGCAAAAAATATGGGAACACCAATTACATATTGTTTTGTGAAAAAAAAAATTATTTGATAAAGCTTTTTTCTGTTCCTGTCGCTAGGATTTTCTACCAAAGGAATTGCATTGTGGGAAAGACAAAAGCTGAGTGAATCCAAATGTGTTTTTACTATTCTTGTTTTATCACATTTCTGTCACTCCTGACTGACAAAACAGAGACTTTTAGTTGTTTTTAAGCTTAAATACCATAAGAATAAATATGTGTTTCCATGGGATCGGACGTGAGATGAGGGCTCAGAAAAGTAAATGTTTAAACAAAATCAGGGTTTCCCCCAGAAAACTTGCTAAGCCCTGTGGTTGGGTGCTAGGCCAGTCATTCATCCAGTGGTCCGCTGTGTTTTTGAGTTCAAGAAATATTTAAAGTTGAGAGGAAATTTGAAAATATCACTTGATAGTTATGTTTTCTTGAAAGACTGGAAGACTAATACCTAAACACCAACTATAAAGTCTTTTAAAAAAAGGCAGTCATTAAAAAAACTAAAATAAATAAACATTTATTTTATGGGCCACCAAGTAAAGCCTGGTGGCCCAGGCTTTACTTGGGCCACCAGGCTCAAGTAAAGCCTGGTGGCCCGCCAGGCTTATAATACACTGAGGGAAACACTGAAATTAGTCCAAGCCATTTTAGCTGCTTTGAAATGACATCACTACTTGAAATCTCTATTTCCAGCAAGTAAAAAAAAATGCAGAGAGAAAGAGAAAGAAAAAATATATATATAAATAAAAACATATACATAAAAACAATAAAAACCCATGAAAAATAATGAGTCTGTTCATTAAAACTCTAAATGAATATAAATATGGAACTCTGCCAGCAATAAATGTACCTTGTGCTCATCTTAAGAGTGTTAGCTTAACCATCACACATTCACTCTTAGCATTTTTACTTTAAAGGCATAGCCCGTTAAAGTCAGAAATATCAATGTCAGGCACAACCTCGTTTGAAAAAGAGTCAAGCAGGCTTAGAAATCTCTATTTCTAAGAGGAGTGTATTTCTTTTGGAAGGCAGCACAGAGATAAAGCAGATGTGTCACTAACATGACGAAGCAAAGAGGGTTAGTCTTTCAGATCGTCTCAAAGAGTGATTAACACATTTTGACACTTTGACTCAGCCTTTGATGAGATGTTCAATTCAGCTGTAGAGGGAATGAAAGGTTTTGTGGTTACTGTAAAGAGATGTGCTCACTGCCACATTGCAGGTGAGCTGTTAAAAGAAAGAAAGAAAGTCATTGTAATAAAAACCCCTAAAGAGTAATTGGTGTTTAAGACCGCAACATTTCTTTGAAAGAAAGCATAGTTTTATGCTCTTTGCCACGTTAAGCAGTTTTGTCCCGGCATTTAGAAAAGCAACGAGAAAGTTTTATGAGAATATTGATGGATTCTAAGAATGTTTTATTTCACCAGGCTTCGAGGAATGCTCTGATGGGACCGTGTGGTTTGACAGTTTTTGGTTTGCCAGAAGGATGTGCTAGCAGAGATCATGGCCGGTTCACTTGGTAACCATATGTGAATGTGCTTAAGGCAGATTGACGCACACTAAAGCAAAGCTTTTCTGTCAGACGGATCCATCTGCCTGCTGCAAACCTTTTTAAATCTGTTAATCGTCTGTGCCCCCGTACTGAAAACCTAACATAAGAGGGATGCCAACAACAGTCATCTACATCACTATTAAACATTAGTTATATGTTATTTGGGACAACAAAGCCCAAATAAAGATTGCTAACATTTTTGTAGCGATGGGCTAAAGAAAACTCGACTCTCCAATGGAATTTTTAGGCTTAACAAAACCAAAAAGTCAATGTCATTATTATTATTTATTTATTTATTTTTTACCACAAACCTGAATTTGAATGTCTGTGCTTCATCAGAAGGTGGACTACGTCTAATCTTGTCATTTAAATTCATTGAAGTTAAATTTTAACCACAGATACCGTTTGGACCAGACGACGTCCAAGTTTTACCTCGTATTTATCAGCTGCATGAGGTTGTGACCAGCTGCACCCTTAAAACAAATGTGTTGATTTCCAACACATTTTCTTTGTTACTATCAAGTACACACATCTTGTGTTGATTTCTAAAATGTATGTGTTGTTAACGTGACACAGGACATGAGTTAAGCCATCGACCAATCACGTCACTTCCTTAAGGTCTGCAGCTCTGGAACGCTCCACAGGAAAAACAGTCAACTAAGGCGACCGCAACTGTTGTTTGTCTGGGTAATCTGGCTTCCTCCTACAAAAATCCTAAGTAAATTTTTTTCTCTAAAGTTGTCCTTAGGTGTGTGTGTGTGTGATTGTTTGTCTCTGTGCTGCCCTGCAATGGACTGGCAACCTGTCCCAGTAAGTAGTACCCCACCTCTCTCGCCCGATGAGAACTGGAGGTAGATGTGATTGGTCAAGAGTTTAACATGTCATGTGTGTCAAGTTGTTCAAATAAAAACAACGCATAAAGTGTAGAAAACAACACATGATGCGTGTACTTGATAACGCAGAAAATGTGTTGCAAATAAACACATTTGTTTTAAGAGTTTACGCTTCAGAGGTTGAGGGCCACAAGCTGAAATGCATTGGTCTGTCATTAAAGTTGGTTCCTCAGCTCTGCGAGTGTTGCTGGAGTTTTTACCCCACCAGAATGTTACTTGCTTGTCAAAGCAGATAGAAAATCACAAAATCTACCCCCTGCTTCATATACTTATAAGAATTAGTCAGTGGCAGATGCTAACTTCCTTCACCGCCTATTGGTACTTCTCCATTAACCAACCAGCAAGCCATATGTGCTTGTGTAAAGAAAAAGAGCAGTACACTGCTGCTGCCAAGCGTTTCAACCCCGATGGATGATTTGCTTGTCCAAGCCATGTGTTGTGTTTCCAATCAATGCGACCTGTTACGAGAGCCGATGAACACCCGTGTCAACTGTACCATTAAAAATAGGACTGCGTGCCAGTTGAACACTTTCACCTTCCACTCAATTGCCAGATGTTTGCAGAAAACATCACTTTGTATACCCCTGGTTAACGTTAAATAGACCTATAAACATGTAGATCATTTTGTTTCACGTTAGCTTGCAAGTCACTTTCAGGCATTTCCAGCCTGCTCTGTGCTGATAAAACCCAGATTTTATAACCGGTTGACACTGTGGTAATAAAACCACCACCAGCATCCATGAGAGACAACAGCTGGTCTGTAATTCCATTACCTTCATAATGTACCGTTCTCCCTCCAGGAGAACACGAGAAACAAAAGAATGTCTTGTACTTTCACATTCTTTAGTACATACCAGGGCCGGACCAAGCCTCCATGGGGCCCTAAGCGAAATTTGGTTTTGGGGCCCTCTATTTCTGCTAACAATGTGACCGGGTGAAATTAACAGTTAGAATATTAGATCATTCACACACCTGCTATAAACTTATTGCATCTCTGATGGTGCTGTTTACATTATATACATGTATAATATAGGATACATTTATCGACCAGTTGATTTCTGGGCACCGATTTCCTTATTTTTGGGGGATCGGTGATTGGCTGATACTTATATGTGAAGCCCATCTTATCCACTGATCTTATTTTCGTCAGCAATGGGTTAAAAATAAGTCTCTTCTCTTCTGCTCTACAGAGAGAGGTGTGACTGACAGACCGGCCCAACAGGTCAGGTCTGAACATTTACAGTTATCAATATTCGCCTCACTGTTGCCAACTCAGTGACTTTCCTGCTATATTTAGCGACATTTCAGACAAAAAGATTGATACCGGCCAAAATCACAATCGGCAGGCCAGGATTTTTAAAGATTGGTAACCAGGGATCGGCCAGAAAACTGCAATCAGTGCAGCTCTACACACATATTCATGACATTCTGTGATTAAATTAATTTCTCTTAAGTTTAACTCACCTAGTGTAAAAATTTTATTTACACCAGGTGAGTTTTTCTCCCCTGAGAATGTGGACCGGCACTGGTCTCGGGTTGACTCTGAGCCTTCAAATGATTTTAACAGAAGTTTCACATAACTTAGAAGTTGATGTAAAAATAATGTTTGTTTTAGCCACAAAATGATGATGCTCAACAGCAAACAACATATTACCAACTACAGCATAGAGCAGCTCATCGATGTAGCAGCCATGTTGCCTGACGTAAAAACATTTTGCTAGACAATGTCAAACATTGAGAAGTTTTAATTATTGTTATCAAATGTTATCAAACGCCGTTTTGAAGCCAAAAAACCTCAGAAATATAGAGAGCCAACCATGAGAATCAACTAATATCAAGTTAAACTTAATTTCACACAGAGACGCTAGCATAAATGTTTGACTGTTGAACTGAACCGTTCAAGAGCATTTTTTTTTCTTTTTGTCGATAAATTATTTCTACACACATCATCAAATATATATTATCGTAAAAACAAATCACTTCATTATGAAATTGTGTGTTTTATGTTATTATAAAGACATAGAAATTGTTACAAAAAAAAAAAATAAATCAGCTCAACTGAGGGGGCCACTTGGTGGCGCTGGGGCCCTTAGCGGCTGCTTAGTTTGCTTATGCCTTGGGCCGGCCCTGGTACATACGTCTTATTCAGAAACAAGTCTTCAAATAAACACTGCAAATATTAGTTTTCCTTTTGGCATCGGACAAAACTCCTCGATCCAACCGTACAGTACTGACTTCTTGCTCAACTCAACATAATTAATATTCAAAAAGACTGAAATGTCGTCTAAAGTGTTAAATTATTTTACAGCATCATTCAGACATTTGCGTTGTTTTGTTTGTTTTTATGATGTATCTGAGTGATCGTTCACCACGTAGCAGAAATGTGTTTATTTCATTGCGATCTGAACCAACGTGGAGTGAGCTAGTATTTACCCACTTACAGATTCCTTTTTATGTAATTTTGCTTTTTTTTTTGTCGCATACATTTTTCAGATCATGAAATTTTTATATCAGGCTACGAGTAACTAAATTATGTTTTCAGATGATAATTTGAACGCCGAGCTTCATAGCCAACTTTTAACTCAGCTTACTTATAAATAACATATGTTCGCATAATCTCATCTCTAAGTGGTTTTGAGTTTTATTTCTCCTTCCTTGTTTTCATTCTCTTTCTTCCCCATCAGTTGTTCCCATCTCTCCCCGATACATTTAACTCTTGTGCTTTCAGATTTACTCCGTCTCCCTTTTCAGCTACTTTTCTCCACTTCCCTCCCACATCAGGTCCTCCTCTAGGTATGTCAGTAACTAATCTGCCTTGGGGGGCTACCTAATGTGTATAACGCTTCTACCCCCTGCATTGACATTTGTGGCCTCCCACCAATGAATTACACACACAGACACACTCATTGCCTGAGTCACCCCCACTGCTATCTGTTCCTCCAAAAACTGTCTAACACTCTTTGTGTCTTCTTGTCACTTTCCTCTTTTCCTGTTTACCCCAAGCCCAGTTTGTCCATTTGTTTGTGTTAATCCCTGACTCTGCTCTTTATGTCTCCCATCTGGTTTGGTCGGAAAGCTCTGGGACAAACACTGTCAAACTGCAAACATTGCCCAACCATCCTCACCTTTGGCTATACAGAGTTGTCCTTTGTACAGTTTCTCTGAGTCATTTGCTGCTGTGGAGGTCTAAGAAGCTCAGGGAAACCAACTGTTTCTGAGTCTATCTTTGACTCTGTGTCCTCTGAGAAAATGACTCATGAATGGGCTTTTTTTTTTTTTTTTTTACTGATCTTGTTCAATAGTCGCATTCATATTAACCATCCTCAATAACAAGCACAGGTGACTCAGTTTTGTTTTATTCTGTGAGATGTTAATCATCATTTTTAAGAGTAGACAGAAATTTATAGCTCATAGCTGTTTGGATCATTTTTTTTTCAATATGTTGATTTTCATTTTATCGTTTTGCTAAGCTGTTGACAGGACAGCACCTTCAGCAATGATCTTTTTATGTTAATGGCTTTTCTGCAAAATGATTTGTCTTGACTTCATTCATTTTGATGAATGCCTATGAAAAGAATATTTAATAGAAAAGCAGAGAGAGAAGGACACATTTTCTCGATCCATGTCGGAATCCCAGCCCCGCTGAGTTATGACATCTTTGTGCTGTGGGTGAATGAACTTTCAACAACTTTACAAAATAACACTCGTTATATGCAATCAGTCAGCAATAAGGCATGCGAATATCACCTCAGCAGAAAAGATGCAATGCAAAACGGCTACAATAGTGTTAATTGTCAAAAACACAAAGTTTCCAAAATGCTGACTCGGCGTGTTGTTATGGCGCATATAAAGAGAAGAATTTCCACATGCTGACTTATGATGTTGAAAGACTGTGTGTCCAGTTTAACAAGCCACCTCTTAAAATAGTGCAAAATAAGCAGGCTGTCATGTTCATGACGGAGGATCACAAGGCTTTCTCATGCAGCGCAGGGATCAGATTTAAGGATGTTAATTTATGGATGCGAACCCCGTGCCTTTCAAATTTCTCACCGTTTTTCTCCTGTGACTCCATCCTGCCTTCTCCTGGAGCGCTGCTCTGCTCTGCGGCGCCGTCGTCACGTTCGCCATATGTTACATATGTTTCTGGGACTGTGGCCAAATGTTTGCTTTCGAGATTTAGACTGAAATTTGTTTTTGCCAAGAAACACAGTAGTTCGCTCCTTTCTTTACACAGACACTTACAGTGTCCTCCGGGTTTAGAGGGGTGGGAAACACGGGATTTTCTGCAATGGCATTCCCCCCTCACGAACCAATAATGTTTAAACGAATCTCTTAAAGACTCTAAATGGGCAAATACTTGAATATGAGCTGGGACCAAGTTATAGGCAATTTCTGAATCTAATTATTATGAAATAGCCTTAGTAACCATGTCAAAACCAATCCAAAGTAATTGACATCAGGAATAATAAGACCACAACTGGCAGTCCGAATTGGTCTAGTAGGCTGAGCTGCATCAGATTCATTGGCTCTCATGTCAGCTTTTCCTGCTAAATTACATATGATTACTAAAAGGATGATGGAGAAAAAAACAAAAAAAAAACACCTGGTATCCATTGCTGGTAGTTAAGGATGTGTCTTAGTTTAACTTTAATTTGAATATTGTGAAAAGGTTTGATATTTGTTGTCACTCTTTTCAAGAAGTGAAGCCCATATGTTATACACCATAGATTCATTACAAATAGTGATTTATCCCTGCAGATAGCAGAAATCAGTGACTGAAAAAATGTTAATATTGCATGGAATCAATTTATAAAAGAGCATTTTAGACAGAAATGTCAGACAGTGGTCTGACATTTGGTTGGGGTTACATTTGCATGAAGTACTGCGTCAATGCAGCGTTGCATGGAGGCAATCAGTCTGCGATCTGAAGGCCACACATAATGTTTATGTGACAACAAAAGATTTTGTCATATTGATCGCATTGTTAAAAATGAAATATTTATTTATTAAACAGTGTAATGCATGTTTGTATAATTATTTTTCCAAGACTACATTACTAAATACATATTTCCCCAGTTTAGAATCTGAGAAACTAGCAGCAGATTTCAGATCAGATGACAAAATGTTGTCAGGTGTCCTGAGTTGTTTCTGAGTTGTTGCGTGTTGTTTAATAGGGTTCTTGCTGCTGATGGACTAAAGTGGTATTTTTGTAAGCTATGTCAAATGCCTGGTAATATAGTTAAAAAAAAAAGATTAATGGAATGAGATTTTATCAGCATTATGGCCTTAGTTTGTCTTGACAAGGGAACTCCATGACCTTGGTAAATCACTTTTTGCTCTCAGCCACCCACTTGGTTTTTCCCACAGTCCTGGCAGATCAGGGCTGAGTCTTTGCCTCTCATTGAGTTGTTTGGCAATGATGGAGCGAAATTCACCAAAATCTATGACCTGCTATGTAAGGTTTCCTCTGTTTCCTCCGCTGCTTTTACTTCAGGTACACTTACGAGCTTTTTGAAGTGTCTTATCTATTTTCACTCCGTATATTTACGCAGAAAGACTGGAAGAAAACAAATTGGATTTATCATGTTTTGTGTGTTATTTTTGAGTGTTGTCTTGGATTTTAACTTGTAATCTAGCCATGAGTTTCATGAATGTTCACACTATTTCTATTTTTTTGAAATAGGATGCGAAATTGATAAATCCAATTTGTTTTCTTCCAGTCTTTCTGCGTAAATATACGGAGTGAAAATAGATAAGACACTTCAAAAAGCTCGTAAGTGTACCTGAAGTAAAAGCAGCGGAGGAAACAGACCCCATCACACGACCTGCTGTCCAGAACCACAGACACGGGTATTTGTCTCAACCCAGTCTAACATTAGTATTAACAGAAAGTCTCTTTAAGGTTTCATGAAAAGCTGCTGATGATACTAAAAAAATGTATCGCTTCTGAACTTTATTTTAGTTTAGTGGGTGCTAACCTTAAAAAAAATGGCTGTTGCATTGTTTTTTTTAATGCTTCTCGATTGACTTTGTGTTGTTTGAGATTCACAAAGTCTGCATTTTAAATGTAAAAACACAAAAATGGAACCTTAAATTGGCTGTAGAACAATGCTAAGTATGCAAGAACTAAAAGTGAAATGCACTAGATTAGGGAGATTGGATTACTCTACACTTAATTTCTGTTTGTGAAAACTAAAGAATGTAGACTCACTGCTGAACCAAACGTTTAGCGTTATCTTGTCATGTGAGCTGAATGTATCGTTAAACTCCAACCATTTACTGCCACATATTTACCTTTCCCATAAAACATTGTTTTTCTTTTCGTTTTTGTTGCCTTTTTGTATAGATTTAATCAGAAACAGTTTTTGTTCAATAATTTGTTCAGCGACATGTCAAAAAACCTTAATGTCATGTGGAAAGACTCGTGGTGGTCAAACTAAATAGTTGCAAAATGTTTCTTTGTGTGAAGTGAACATCGAAAGCACCTGACTGGTGCAAAGTTTCTCAGTCTTTTGTATCTCTACAGATTTGTGGATCCCTTGTGTGAATAATATCATCTTTGATCCAGTCCTACAGTATAATGTACTGCTGAGTGCTCCAGCATGTTGCAGCCTTCAGCTGGTCCTCTGTGTGGATCCCAGTGACAGATTACAATGTTATACAGAAACTACATATATATGTAGAGATGTAACACGCTGAGCCTAAACCTGCATCTAGAATTTCATATGAACGCATATTCAGGCAATGATAGAATTTAAATAGTGTGCAGATTATGGCAGAATATCCATCTTTTCTGTAGAAGACATATGGGCAGCTTATGTATACCTGAGAAAAACAGGCAAAACGTACACTGTGATGGACAAGAGACCATAATTGCCTCTCTCTTACTCAACAGTAGGCACCGGCCTCCTGCAGCCCAGGAGGCCAAAGGAAATAAATGGATGGGTTATCTGTACGTATACACGAAGAGAACAACAGGCAGATGCAGCGTTCAGAATCAAAGAAAGTGAACCAACTGGTGGAAGACCTAAAGTCAATCAATAAAAGGCTTCAATATAATTTAGGAGACCAAACCCTGTGGAACACCATGCTGAGTCACTGAGGATGATTCAGACATCTAAGCATCTAAACCAGGACTGGATACTTAATGCTATTTTAATGGTCTAACTAATAAGAGTAGTTGTCTTTCAAAGTTTTTGTTTTTTTTAATTTACAGTTCTGACTTATAATAACTTAACTTTTGTTAAATAGCAAAAACCAGTTCAATTATATGCAATACAAGGAAGCAACAAATCAATGCTCTGCTCTTTGTCTATTTTAGTCTCATAAAATGTTATTGCAATATTACCCACACTACAGATGATAAATATGTTGATAATGTCTGATCTGCCTTAATTTGCATAGTTTTTACTTAACTGAGAGACTAAGAAGAGTTGAACAGGTCCACTGAAGGGAGATCTTTAAACATAAAACTGTCAAAGTTAACTGTTTTGAACTTATATATAGTTCCTGGCATCTCAAACATGAATAAAGAGACAGTAGGCGAGTGAACAGACAACAGCTGTGAATACACAAAGTAGCAGACACATCCCAGTGGACGGAGCATGACTCAGCAATCTTATCTGTGAGGAGAGAGACAGTTTAAAGGTGTTGGATGTTTAAACCCCCATCACACGACCTGCTGTCCAGAAACAGAAAATGTTGTTGTATCTTAACTTATTCAGAACAGGAATACATGAGCGTTCAGTACGTTTCAGCATATTACCATAAAGTCTACGTACATTGAAATCCGTTCATCATTTCTGTGTATGAACATGTCTTTTGACGTTTATACGTAAGAACAAACGTCAAAATTAAGAGACTGCCAGAGTTTTATTGAATTCGTCATTATCATTTTCAAGACGCTGATAAGAACTGAGTGCTACTTGCTGAGATCACTGGAAAGCCATCATCACACCACTTAGTTTGAGGTTGCACTTGTGCTTCACCGCTAAGCGATTGGAATGATAGGGATTGCAATCAGAGTTTCACATTCAAACCACAATAGGCCCACACAGCAAGACATCACCCAATTCAACCGGGGCCGCTTCATCTATTCAGGGAGTTGGCTGTTCTCTTCTTTCATTAAGGACCGTGTTATGACTGGCGGCTACTCTGAAAAGTAAAGACAAAGACAAATTGGAAGAATTTTCCTTTTGTCAGAGCACTGTGAGCTTGTCCAGGATGAGAAATTAGATCTGTTGCTATTCAAATAAAACTGCAGTGGGAAATTTTAATACTGTTCAGTTTGTGTTTCTCCCTCCAGGCTAGATGGAGGCCAATTCAGTAAAGGAATAAAAAAATTAAAAAAATACAGTTCAGGAGAAATAAAAATGCTGTGTCAAATCAGAATAAAGTAATATTAGAAAACAAATGCTTTTTACGGTATTCTAGGGAAGCGGATCACAGCATATATTCCTTTGTGGTCTTCATTTTACTGAACATGATTATTGTGGTCATCAAATTAAGAGCACATCTATGTGTCATTTTGCTTTCTTTTATTTTTTTGTACTATTTTCACTGACCCAAGCTTTTGATGCTTTGTTGGCTTTTTGTGTTTGTATGTCGCAGTTGAAACATGACAACCATCTACTGACTTCATTGGCAGGTTTCCTGTTTCAAGACAAAACACAACAATCTTATTCTATTGGCTTCATTATCTGACTGTCATTTGCAGATTGAACCCATAAGTCTCCTCTATTTATAGGGGTATGCCTTCGTGGTTATGGACCAAATCGGGGCGCAAATGTTAAAAGTGAAAAAGATGCAAATTTTATACATGGAGAGTCATTTTTATTAAATGAAGCATGGACTGGTACAAAACATAAAAATGATAACTTACAGCTACAATATCACAGTCTTTAGTAACAGAGCAAATAAAAGAAAAAAGGAAATCTATTACATGATATAAATGGTTTTGATTAATAAAGAAAATAGCAACTACTGTCAGTAATTGTGTGAATACATTAAATATCAACATTTAATTTCCCTTTGGAATCAATAAAGTACTTTTTTTAACTGAACTGAATCATAGCTGCAGCACAAATGCTATTTGTAGAACTGCTTTAACTTTGTGTCATGATTTGTGGTAGGGTTAGGGTTAGGGTGCGTTTGTGCTGTGGACCCAAACGCAGAGCGGTGAGGCAGCAGCTGAGTTTAATGATTTAATGAAGATCTCAAGTGAGCACAAAAGTCCAGGCAACTCAGGTGAGCTAAAGGCTAAGAGCTCAAATACCGGTAGCAACTGGGAAACTTGACAAGACAACGACGCGACGTACGACAGCGAAGACAAGGATCCGACGGGGAAACACAGATACAGGTGAGTATAAATACAAGAGATGATCAGGGGAATGAGACACACCTGGAAACAACGAAGGCCAAGACGCGCAGAAGGAACTAAATTAACCAAAAACACACACAGAAATCCACGTCCACTTTGATGCACTGATACATAAACAGGAAGTGACAAAACGCTGCAAATCCTGAACGCTGTTGAATAGAATATGTAGTGATTTAATTTTTAACAAATTTACAAGATAAAAAAACCACTTAAGTGAACACTTAAAACTAATTATATGTACATATTACAGTCAGTTCATCAGTGGAGATTTACAGCATTATTTTGTGGTAATTTTTTATCTTTCCAAGCTCATACTCTACCATTGCTAAGAGTTTTGTCGTTGTGTATCAGTTGTTATAGTGCAGTAACTTTCTGCCTCGTTTCAGACAGCTTCTCTTCCAGATTTCACCTGCAGCCAGCCTGTTCCACCTGTGTCTCAATGTCTTTATTTGTCTATTTAAAGCTCCTTTTGTGCAACTTTCCATTGCTGGTTCGTCTTTGCCTCATATGTCAAGCATGCCAGCCTTAATCCCACTTCTGTCTTCTAGGGATTTTGACTCAGCTTGAACTGTTTTGACTTGTCTCTGTTTCAGATACCTCCGCTTGGTTTGGGGTTTTAAGTGCTGACCTTGTATTAGAGGATTGCTAAATTTACGCCACTGTGTTGGGTCTTGCTTTTGAGTAATCTGTTCCTGTCCCTTACGACGCCCTGCCAGGAGCCCGGAAAGCTGATATTAGTCAGTTAACATGTTTGACTATCTGCTTCAGCAGTAAACTGCTTAGTAGACTAAATTGCAGACTAACTAGAGTTTTAGTTTTCAAATGTAAAAGAAATTAAAATATAGCATCCAAGGCACGATGGTATGTTTTAATTGCATTGGAACATGAGGGATACAAGTTAATTAGCATTATGTCTATCTTTTTACACATCTCATCAAAAGAACACACTTATATTACGTACAGCATATGATCTGTAGAAGTTTGACTTCAGCTTTGTCTAAGTTTTTTGTTCTTGTCCCTATGTTTTGAGTTATGTTTTGGGATTTAGCTCTGAGGTTTTGGGGGGTTTTTTAGAGCTTTTTGGTGTTTATTTCGAGCTGTGGTTCTCAATCTTTTAAGGCCAAGATCTGCTTTACTGAAACAAACATTTCCAGTCTCCCCACCTCAGGATGATGGATGAAAACAAATTTAATTTAATTTTAAAGAAAAAAAAGTCAAGAAAACTAGGATTGATCGATGCAGTCTTTGTCTGAGTCTCCTGTTTTTTTTTCCTCTCTAAAATGATTCACATTGTCATTCTGTAATAAAGTGGGCTGTACACATTCATAAAAACAGGAATACAGTTAAATATCTAATGCTTACATGCATTAATAAATATGCCAAAAACTCAATGTTTTGAGTTCATAGCTTGGATTCAGTTTTTTTTTTTAATTGCTGTCAATATTGGCTTATCAGCACTGATACTACATTAATATTTTTTCATTTTTATATTTCACATCTATCTAAACTTACACAATAACTCAGCATCACCCACAGAATGCCTTCTGTATTTCAATATATGTGCATTTTGCAGTTTGTCTATAATACGACTTTGTGTCTCTATGGGATTATGTGACAAAATATTAAACCCAAGCAATAATGACGGAAATTATTAAAAGGTCTGGGGTAACATCTAAAATAAAGACAAAATAATATATTCACGAGACAATGACCATAATTCTGGAAACCTTTGGGTTAAGTTTCTTTTATCATCTGGAAAAACAAGAGTAGTCCTTTATGTATTCAAAAACTGAAGCAAAACCAGTGTTATATCTTACAAACCATAAGGAATCCTACCCTGTTGATGAACAATATCACTATTTTACATTTGCATCAAGGACACAGGAACCAGTGTGACTTTCTATGTTGACTACACGTCTAGAGTCAGAGTTCAGCGCAGCTCTTTCTCAGAAATATAAAGACAGTTTGTACCTGAATCACTTTCTCTCCTTTTCTCTCACTGGGTTCACAACTTCTGTTCTGCGCCAAGCAAGGACACACTCAAGTTTATCTTCATTACTTAGACGGGTGATTCAGGCAACTTATTTCCAAATCAAAAAACACATTTTACTCCAAAATCCTCAAGTAAACAAACTCCTCCCATGCAGCAGAGACAGACTTGCCTCGTCAATACAGCGCGCATGCAGGTGCTATTCGTCTTTTCTCCTGGTCACTAGGGAAACGCTGATCTGCTGAATGTCTTTCGTCTGCAGGCTGCAACATTGGATGACTAAACCTTAGTAACGCTTGCGGAAAAATTTCCCGTATTTCCTGTGTCAATTTTGTCAGACTTAGGAAGGATCAGATTCACCTGATCCTTGCCGTGGCATCACTACAGTATATTTAAACTTCTGAAATTGAGTCATTGTTATATCCGTTTGTTTCAGTCTCCCTGTGTCTTGTTGGTCCTCATTTGCTCCATTCGTGCCCCCTGCTGGTTTTTAGGTGCTGGTTTTAATTAAATATCTAATTTTCATGATATGCCTGCATCCAGTCTGTACTTGGGTCCAACTCATCAACAGTTGGTGAGAGTTATTCTCCCAATGATTAGCATCTCTGCTTTAGATGTGTAAAAATGCATCAAATAATTTAATTTTTTGCAAATATGCAAATGCTTAGAACACAATATCTTTTTACTAACTCTTTGCAACAAGGATTGGGTCTATTAACCCTCCAGCAATCTGAAGAGACAGGATCATCTGGACACCATGGCCTTTTTAACCCATGCATGGTCTGGTGGGTTTGTACTGACCCCACATGTGGTTGTTTTTGTGTGTGTGTGGTTACGGGAACTGACGGTATGACGGGATAACCTCCACCCTCTTCCCTGCTGTCTGACCGTGACATCTGCCACGCTCCTCCCGAGCGTTGCGCTAATACCGCAGAAGGGTTAGGTGAAGTCAAGTTTATTTCTATGGCACTTCACCAACAAAGCAGGACAAAGTGCTACACATGATGAAAACGCAACACAATAACTAATTAAGAAATAAGCAAAAACATAAAAAAATTACAATGCCATCAGCAAAATTATCAAGACTAATCGACATCAAATCTATCAATCAGTGTTCCAGTTATTATGATACAAACAAGTGGAGTTTTTAGTCTTTATGTAAAGGATCTTGACGTTTCATCTGTTTTAGGCTTCTCATGAATTAGGACAATATTTTAATTAGATAAGGAGAGCAAGCTAAGTGATCATGTTGTCTTAAACCTGCTTACAACACATTACCCCAGCTTCTTTATCAAACCACCTGTTCAAATGCTGATTGACAGTTTTAAAACATCATTGGTCAACTTTCATGTATCTGTCAAAATCAATCATTTTTCAGGTGGCCGATAATTCAGCCAGTCAGTCACACAGAGACAATGTCACATATATTCGTTTCAAACCAGACAGCACCTTTTGGTTCTCACAATCAGGATAAACTTCCTGCCTCTAACTTCTCCTCCCTAACATCTGGGTACACAGGCACACACCCGCACACACACACACACACACACATCTTCAGATAGGCAAGCCAGCCAAATGGTCATTCCTGTCACACTTTGCTATGCTTTGTTCTTAACTAAGCACCAGTATCGCCACTCAATTCCTATGAAACAGTTGTTTCTCTTTCATGTTATCAGACGGTCTACCTGCAGAGTCATTCAACTCCAAAGTAAAACCAGAGACTTTGAGGGTTTACTGTACAGAAGCCAGATGTTTTTGGCTCAATAGCATCAGGAAGCGTGAATAAGCAGCTCTTACAGAAGAATAGATCCAAAAATATGTTAAATGTTTGCACATTTTGCATTAAACTAATGCACTTGGCGCTGTCATTATGCAAAATCTATTTGATTAAATGGTTATTTTCAACAAATTTCAGTTTAAAACAAACGTTTCACGGTGCAAACGGCAGGTTTTAACTTAGAGTGCTGATGGAGTAAAGGTGGGAATCCTGTCTACAATAATCCAGGGTACGCCAACCCCCAAGCCACCCACCGTGTCAGGAAGACATCATTTGCACACACTTACTATAACAGCAGGTCCACTCCTAAACTAATCTCAACTCACGCTGGAGCCAGGAGAGGGGAAGCAAATGGCTTTAGTCAGTAAAAATCCTCCATTTCTGCAGCTGCTTTTTCAGCACACTGTCTAGACAGACTCTCTCTTATTCTCTCACTGCCTTCCCACTCTCCAAAATCTGCAGAAAAACATTGTGAGAAACTTTTCAGCTCTCCAAATCCTCATTGTGATTTATAGCCACTTTTGCATCCATAAAGGAAGTCTTAAGAAATGATTTCAGTCAGAGGTTGCAAATACACTACTGGGGTACATGGAACTGGCTGTGTTTATTATCTTTCATTACACAAATAAATTACCTCTTAACCTTTTCTAGTAATGCTTTTATGGGTCTTACAAGTTGGTCAGCAAACAGAATACTGCTTTATCTTTGGCTTTAATGTAATATTTCTATAGGTGTAATTTACATCAGTGTTTGTATGTCAAGAAGGTGAACCTCAGTTGTTATAAATTGTACCACAATCATCTATTTGCATATTTTGTTTAACCTACGCAGATTGAAATTAATCGCCGCCCTATAAGAAAGCATGAGCTCATTGTCAAGTATATTCCTGCTTAGCTTCACTGTTTATTTGCGTTTTCAACCTTGGACTCCACTCAGGTTGGAACTCTGTAGCAACAAGAGCCAAACATATGGCCCAGACAATATTCCTGTTTGAGAAACGAAAAGAAAGCCAAGAAAACAATAGAAAAGAAAACAAAGAAGCCACTTGGATCTTTCAATGCGTTCAATCTGGAATATTTCCTGTGCAGGATAAAGAAAAACAGTTTGGGAAAGAAGTAAATTCCAATGTTTGCATGGTACTTGGGATTATAATTAAGGCTGTATGCCTCTCTATAACCTTTGGACCATTTGTTTGTACTGGTGTTTGAAATCTTGTCAAATCTTTTGTTTAGTTTATTTTTTTTTTTTCACTGCTCTGGCAAGACCTTTTTCAGCGTGTTTCTTTAAATACTCCAGCCACTTCAAATGTGGTTTGCATTTTGATACCTTGATACTACTCACCAAAATCTTTTGGAATCATAAAAGCCAAAAGACAAATTCCCCCCAAAGACTTGATCAAAATTGTATCCATTTTTTCCTTCAGAGCCAGTGTCTTGCATGCCTTAAATGTGTGACTACAGCCCAGTTCATTCAAATGCCTGACAAATCTCTCCTTCACATGCCATCAAGTTCAGGACTCATACAGTAGAGTACTATTTGTTGAAACATCTAAAATATGAAGTACAAAGTCTCTCCAGGAATTGACATCGTTGGTCTTGACTCTCAAAAATGAAGCAACATATGAACATAATTTAAACAAGTAACATATTGCAAAGACTTCCAGAAATTAATTCTACATATTAAGAAATTGGTCATTGGAAATTAGTTGACCAGGCAGCTTAAGAAGAAAATTATTTGCCTGATTGTTTTCTTTTTCCCCCTTCGACAAATCTGGAAATGTAATTGGGAAATTCTTTGAACCAACTCTTATTTGCAAACCGTTGTTTGAGATTTTGTTTTCAACAGACTCGATCATGTGGCTTCACTTGAGGGTCTAGTCAATTTGCTAGTTCTACTTTAATCCGAACCACCAAGCATTATTCCAGCAAAATCTCTCTGGAGTGTCTGTAGTGCCACCCACTGCCCTATTGAGAAACAACTTGCCTCCCTACAACCCTCATCAAATTTTGAAACAGTGTCACTGCTTTTAAATTGTATTTCTATTGTTTTACACTTGTGTATATGTATTAATTGGTTTTATTTTGTAACCAGGTTGCTGTGTATTGCAGACTTCTGCTCAGGTCCCTCTCGAAAATGAGATCCAGATCTCAACGGGGTTTACCTGATTAAATAAAGGAAAAAAAAATAAATAATAATAATAATAAAAAAATAAATCTAGCCTTTATGTTTTCTATAAATTTTTCTGTTACTACAATGTATTTATTCATTCCCTTTGGTAAGATACTGAAAATACTAGATCCCTCCACAATGGAAGAGTTGAGAGTCAGGAGGGGGCGGGTGGTTCACCATTACATGCGGTACATTTATTTTAATTTTGGGCTGGCCTTGCAGCGCTGAGTCAGGCCAGGAAGCCTCTGCAAATCACTGCCTTCCTGCAGATTTAGGTGAACCTGCTAAAGTCCTCAGCTTGGCTAAATCAGAGTCGACATGGGGAGTAACTGAACAGTGTTTGCCATGTTTCAACACGACAAGGCTGCGGTTGTAATGGACCTTGCTTGTATTACGTCGCTCTGTGTAACATTAAGACTAAGTCGAGCAAGCATCTGCTACTGTGCTTAATAATTACTATTCATTACGAAACCAGAAGACCTCTGGCTTGTGTGCACTTACTGTAAAAAGTACATTGCCTTTGTAATTTGACAGCACAAACAAGGCAGCATATTGGTTTTGCTCTTGATTTAACCTCCTAAAGACATTAATAGTTGGCAACCTGATCCAGTTTTATTTTTTTTTTTAGGAAATGTCAAATAGTATTTGGGATTTTAGACAAAACATGTTAAGAATACGCACATAGATGAAAGATGTAGATATCCTGGACATATGTTTGTGATTATTCCTTTAATTTTTGTACATTTACACATTAGAAAGATACACAGACTGCATCGACAGAACAGGGAAGAATCCTAATGCAAAGCATCATGCAACAACATTAAATTCAGTGGCTGTATATGAGTTATTGTAACAAGCCCATATAATAATTTCCTCCAACATGATTTCATAATGCAGCTAAATATTCTGCTGATTGTCACTTTGTCCTGTTTTCCATTGCACTGCGCGGTTCCTGATCTCCACATTGCAGAGGAAACTGAAAGTAGCATCCGGCAAATCAGCCCAGTGCTTAAGCTGACGAGTGGTGTGGCTATGATAGGAAGGATTTAGGAATCAGTAATAGATCATCAATGAAAGGTGACGTTTACGGTTCGGTTCGGTGCTGAGATGCTGCTCCGGAGAAAGCTGGTCTCGAGCTCAGCAGGAGGTTCTTTGAGGAGCTGCATGTTCTCCTTTAGCCTGCATTGATTATAATTTATTTTTTGCCCCAGGTCCTCTAATGTTTCTCTTCAGTATACATTTTCGACTCAAAAGCGAAGCGATCATGTGTCAAAGATGTACAGATAATGGTAGAGGAATGCATCTGGTTTTAAAGAGACTAGTGCAAACATATTGTTCATCTATGTATAATCTAAAGCTGGCAAACGGAATCAAGATGTTACTTTAAATGATCGATTGTCTCCAGTGCAGTCCTGTAAGTAATGTGATGCTGCACAGTGTTTTGGTCAGTGACAACTCAATTCTGCTTTATTTCAGCCCCATTTTACTTATGATATACATCTTGAAAAATTTATGTTTTACAGCTGGACTCAAAGCCATATTGTCTTCGCTCTCCTTCGCATCAGTTTATATACTGTGATGTGACGAAGGTTGAACAAGTTTGTCCTTGTCAGTAGTTTTCTTTTTTATTCCAATAAGTAATTTTTTTTAATTACACGGAGAGTATTTCCAACATGCCACAGCATTGCAATTGAATGTATATCTGAACTTTGACTAGACCACTCCAAAACCTTAGTTTTGCTTTTTCTGCATGAGCATTGTGCTGATGCTGAGGTCACAAACTGAGGGCTGGACGTTCTCCGTCCAGGGTTGTCAGCAGGACTCATGGCTCCATCGACGACAACAATAACAAAGCAGCAACGCTGGCACCGCCACGTTTGACTATCAGCATGATGATCTTTAACAGAAATGCTTTCATTTTTAAATCAGATGCAGCGGTGCACGTGTTGGTAATGCTATTTTCCACATCCGGTGGTGGTTTGGGGTGCCTTGTCACAAAGTTGGTCTACTGTGTTTTCTAAAGTCTGCCAGGGTTTTTAGAGGACGTCATGTTTCCTTCTACTCACAAACTTTATTGATATTCTGAATTCATTTTCCAGCAGCACTTGGCTCCTGCCCACACTCCTTTAAAATACCTAAAGCTGGTTCAATAATCATGGTGTTACTTTGCGTGTCTGGTTGTGTCCTTGAGCAAAACACTTCACCCACCTTGTCCAGCATCTTGCCACCATCAGCGTGTACAATTGTCATGATCCGTGTTTTTCTGTGTTTATTTTCGAGTTCTCTGTGTTTTTCTGTGTTTAGTTCATGTCTAGTTCTG
>CAEGAG010250159.1:0-11641 GCA_903067065.1 Brachyrhaphis terrabensis
TTAACAAGGTTCTACCAAATCATCAGAATAATCAATTACAATCATATTTATTAGTTTCAGCCCAGTTACACAAATATCTCTAAAGACCTGCAGTTTTAACTGTGGCAAAAGCTTGTTCTGCAAAGTGTTTTATCTTAAATCTTTTTAGTGTTACACTATTTTGTGTTAGATTAAAAGATAAAGTACCAGTAAAATACAGTGAACCTTGAGTTGTAGGATTACAAAATGTGAACAAGTTGAAGGGCTGTGAGTATTTTGCAAGGCCCTGAGTCATTAGATGATGTGTGTGTTCTTTAGATCTGCGAGGTGTACGGGGAGGGTTTGGTCGTGTGTGAGGGTGATTGCAGCAGACAGTTCCACCTGGAGTGTCTTGGCCTGTCGTCTCCGCTGGAGGGCCGATTCACCTGCACTGAATGTAGAAATGGTGAGAGAAAAGACAGTTTCCCCCTAAATGTCCTAAGCTGAATTTGTTTCTTTTGTTGTGACTTTCTGCTGTTTTATTTTTCTATCTTTTAGGCAATCATCCTTGTTTTAGCTGTAAATCAGTGGACCCGGAGGTGACTCGTTGTTCCGTGTCTGGATGCGGATGCTTCTACCACGAGGATTGTGTCCGGAAGCTACCAGGCACCACCAGCGGTTCTGGTGGAGGGTTCTGCTGCCCGCAGCACAGCTGCTCCTCCTGCTGCCTAGAGCGAGACCTGCAGCGAGCCAGCAAAGGTGGAGCGGGTTCTGCTTCATTTGCTTTTTTTTTGTTTTAAAGGTGACCTATTATACTTCTTTGAACGGGTTGGAATAGATCTATGGTCTGCACAAAACATGTAACAATTTTTTTTGCACAATCATTCTTAGATAATGAGATTGTAGTCTGCTCAGTTCTGCCTATTTTGGGCACTGTTAGGGCCTCTTGTCACTCACTTTAAATCCAAATAAACTGCTGCTGGCCATGCCATCTAACTCAACGTTTACTCTCACACATGAAAACAACTTTACATCTTTGAAAAGTATTTGTAGCGCTTCCTGCACAACCAACAAGAATGCAGCAAGTGATTTCTGGACAGTAATTCACAACAAAACACTTGTCTTTTCCAGCAACCATTGTACAGGCCATACAGCGGTAAAACCAGCTGATCAAACATGCTAAAGCTCTGACTGGGTTGCTAGGTAACTTGTTTGTGCTTGACTGGGGTTTCTAGGTAGCGGCACATTTGTGATCATACATTCTGAAGGTTTTTGAAACGGCAAATTTTTCAGACACCAAAAAATCTTCGGCTTATTGACAAAAAATGGCTGAGTGTTTTTTTTTAAGTGCTTGGGTTGTGTTTAAGAAGCAGTAGAGACAAAAATGGAAGTATAAAGTATCCTTTAAGTTCCACTTTGAGTCTGGTTGCTGGAACTTTGCAACTACAAAGTTGGGAAAAGGTCGATTTGCTTTAGAAAACGTTTATAAACAAATTAAATTACAAGGTAATTCAAAAAGGCAAGATCAATTCACTGGTGAATTTGTAAAATATTAGAAACAATTTGCTATAGAAAGAAATGAGTCTCTTAAAAATAGTTTTGTTTGGAGCAGATAAACTTAGAGACACATCTAGAATTTTTGGTGACTCAGAACATTCAGTTCTCTGTTTGGTTTAAATGAGGTGTACCTGGAAGACCATCGGGGACAGAGCTATTGCTATGTTCCTGGAAATGGATGATGATGGTGCGTCATCATGCTGCAAATAAACCAAATGAAAAAGGAAGAAATGGCCTTCATCTCACCCAAGGGGAGACCATCATCCTGTGACATCACTGGTGCTATTTCTCTCTGACAATAGCTAAAGCTTTTCAAGCTACTTTGAAAAACAGATGGACTGATTCAGACAGCTAGAAGGAAATGTGTCAGAAACAGGTAGTGGCAGCATTATGCTGCATTCTTTTCTTCAGCAGGGACAAGAAAGACGATCAGACTAAATGTAAAGATGGGCGGCTTTGTGTATTTAATGCTTATTTATTTTATACACAATCTTAGAAATCACTCTTAGCTCTTTTTTTAATTTGTTTATTTGTAGCTGTAATTGGATCCAAAAAATAATATAAATAATTGGATACCCAGAATAACAACAAAATAAAGATAAATATGTCTACTGAAATTAGATGGCCACGCAATAATTTATATATGCACAATTTAGTAAATTGGAATAGTCATCAAAATGACAATTAATGCAATATTTTAATCTTGAAGAACTCCTTTATTATATACTTAGTGTTGTTTTGCGCAACACCCGAAAAATAATAAGTTATTTTAAACAAGCAAGGGGCGTTACTCTTTAATGACTGGGTAAGCGTAAAAGCAAGAGGAAAAACTTACAGCTCTATTTTTTTGGTTGTAGTTTTTGTGTACCACTCACTTCCTAATGCTGCCCTGGGCAACTGCCCATATTGCCCACATCAAAAAGGAGCTTTTCAGTTAAATTTAATTTGAATTTAGAAGGCAGCAGCATTTGAGGCATTGACAAACAGAAAAACGTGGCAATTTTCAGATTTAAAATGTCTAACAAGCTCTCTACCAATGAAGAGACTGTAAATAAAAACTTTTCTGTCATTTTTTAATGCAACTTGAGTTGCTTCATGTGATTTGGCTGAAATCTTATTTGATAAGCTCCTTCAAAGCATGCAGTAGCTATTCCTGTCACTTCAATTACAGTTTAAGCCCACAAAGGAATATGACCTACCTTATTTTCTAGTTCATTTAAAGGCGACCTATTACACAAAATGCATTTTTTTGTATGTTTTTATTCCCACTTGTGTCTTACTGCTTCAAAAAGTCAGCTCAAGCATTTTGAAAAACAAACATAAAACCTCCAGCCGTTTCTGGCAACAAGTTAATGTTTTGTAGTATCTGGAAAATGAGCCATTTCAAAAACTTCCTACCTTTGACAAGCACTGCGTCGTTACCTAGCAACCCCAGCTGAGCTCCAGCACGTTTGATCAGCTGGCTTTACCGTTGTATGCGCTGTACAATGGCTGCCGGAAAAGACAAGTGTTTTGTTGCTGACTTACCATCCAGAAACCACTTGCTGCATTCTTATTGGTTGTGCAGGAGGCTCCACTTCTGCTTTTCAAACATGTAAGTTTGTTTAATTGCTTATCTGTTTGTATCTATTTTCCCGTGAGAATGCAAACATATTTTGCTCATAATCCTATCTTAACCTATTCAAGACAGCGTAATAGGTCACCTTTAAAATAAAGTCAACATTGAAGGAAAGTTTTCTGCTCTGTACCTAACCTTTGATGATAAAGGTATGGTTCGTTTCGCAGGCCGTCTGATTCGTTGTATCCGCTGCCCGTTGGCCTATCACCCCAGTGACGGCTGCCTGGCCGCCGGCAGCGTCATCCTCACCCATCACATCATGATCTGCAGCAACCACGGCAGCGCCAAGAAGAATGGCCTCCTCTCGTCCCCCGTCAACGTCGGCTGGTGCTTTCTGTGTGCCAGAGGTAAGCCTTCACCACTGGACGCGCCGCCATCTTGACTTCATCACTGCTTAGTGTTTTGGCTTCAGTCCAGAGTTAGCATCTCATGGGTTGAAAGTTACATTTGACATTTTAATGTGTAGATATTCTGATTTGTGTTTCATGTTTAGGGATTTTGTTCATGAAAACTTGTGCTGTGTTTGTTTTTCCATCGTAATATTAATAACCCCAGGCTTTCACACTGCACTCCACTTGAATTAGACAGTAAACAGGTTTTCCAATCAGCCAATTAAGCCCAACACTTAGCACTGAGTTGAGTGCACTGTTTGGCCTTTTTTACGTCCGGACAAACTTTTTTTGTTTACTGCTTCTGAGTGTGTGCGAGGCTGTGCTTGTGTGTGTGTGTGTTTCTTTCTGTGTGAAATTTGGGTAATTTTCGAGTTTGACTGCGGCTCACCCCCCGTCTCTTCCTGTGTGTCTTGTGTAGGGCTGTTAGTGCAAGACCTTACTGACACCATATTAAGTTCATATGCCTATAAGTCCCACTACCTTCTGACTGAGTCAAATCGTGCTGAGTTGAAATTACCTATGATTCCCTCTCCTTCGTCAGCTACCAAAAAGAATGTTGGGAAAGGTAACTGAACAGTTTTTCTCTTTCTCCTTGTCCCCCCCTCCTCCCTTGGTCCGTGTTTGTGTTGTGCCTGCTCCCGTTCTGATTCAGTTTCCCCCTTTTTGCATACGTCTTTCATTTCAAAGCCTTCAGGTGCAGAGTTAATTAACTGATTACACATGCAGTTCATTTCAATGCAGAGTGACGCAAAGGAGCCTCAGCCCAGTTCCAGATAAAAGCGGGCCTCATGCAAGAATTGTTTTTTTTGGGGGGTGTTTTGTCATGCCTGAATGTAAAGTTTAGCAGACAATGATGATTTATAGCATCCGGGTTATTCTACATACACGACATGAGCTAAATGTAGCAGGATCAGTTCAATTCTGGTCAGTATGGAGGAGGATTAGGGCTGCTGTGGGAGAAGAAATCTGACTTTAGTATCAGAAGTGAGATTATTATTATTATTATTTTGAAAAATTCTGGCTTTCTTTTTTCTCAAAATTCAGATTTTTTTTCTCATAATTTAATTATGAGAGTCCATCTGAAAATATGATATTATTGAGTTTATGGGGTAGGAGTTCATAAGTTCCTTACTTCTTCCTACTCCTTTTCGAGTATGTTAAGATATTTGTGGTACAAAAATATATTTTTGCATCCCTGTTTTATGTGTGTGATTTTATACTTCTATAATGTTCGAAATAAAATAAATACAAATAAATAATAATAATTTGGACTTTTTTTCTCAGAATTCAGATTTTTTTTGAGAATTCTGACTTCTCTGGGACGTTTAATTAATTTCGTATTATTTAGGAGTTTTAAACGGCTGAATACAAAAGCAGGCCGCACTTCACAGATTTTCATTGTGAATTTTCTACTAGAATTTTCTACTACAGTAAATCTTATTAAAATACATCTGAAATCTGGTTGTAATAATACATCTGAATATTTACTGAACTCTGATCCAGAACCGCACAGCATTCTGGGAGATGTAGTTAGAGGAAAGACTTTAGCAGCTCAAACTCTCATGGAGAGTTTTGTAAGGTTGGTGACATCAACTAACTCACTCACTCTTTGGTTACCTAGCAACTCATTCACTCTTTGGTTACCTAGCAACAGCCTGTTGAGTAACTTGCGCAGCAACATTTTCAGGTTTTGCCACTGTGCCTCATATCTGCTTAATAATAAAAAAAACGACATAGTGAAAACTGGATAAAACGAGAAAGGTCACATCACTGGGTTGGGAGTATTTCAAATATATTTAAAACAAAAGAAACTAATCAATAATTATCAGTATTGACTGATGTGAAACGCATATCGTAAAACTTTCAGCCACATCATCCAGCCCTAGCGCAAAGTTAAATTCATTTGGCTTAGTTTAGGTGTGAGGACATTAGGATTAATGTAAGTTTTGTAATTAACAGATGACTGATATCTCATTAGCAAGCTATTATAATTTATGAGAAACTCCTGACAGGCGTATATTTGTGAAGGAGACCCGTTCTTGCATGGGGCCCGTTCTGAGGATCATTCAATCAATCTGGGTATATACAGCACCTTAAAAAAATGAAAACGTAAATATGACGATGGAGTTTTGCTACTGCGGAAAACCAGCTAGCCATTAAACTTGAAGCAGCTCTGTGTATATTCCCCTCTGCAGGATGTTCTGGGTTAATTAATTCTGGTTGTGTTTTTTTTTTTCTGTATGGATCACTGCTGGAGGTGCACTGCTTCTCTGCTTCAGCACTTTGGGCTTATTTTTGATTTGAAAGGGCCTTGTTCAGCTTCACCTCTTTTATGCTGACTGCAGCTATTTTGAGTTTTGTTTTTTTGACCCGTCTTGGATGGAATGTAATCCCAGGCAGTAAAAAGATTTGTGTGCATTTAAGCAGGAACTGTTTTTTTAAGTTGATAAACTCAAAAACAAGAAATGCCAATATTGTAAACATTGGATTCCATGCAAGCTGGTCTCTGCAGGATGCGCTGTGCGATCGGACAGGTTCGCTGCTCTAGCAGGACTGCATGCCTGCTTATTGCAGATAATGTGTTTGATTATAACCCTGAATAATTCCTACTTTGCTGGCTGACTTTTTATTCCAGTGCTGCCGCATGTGTATTTCCCATAGACTGGTCTTGGTACAGTGCTCTGAATCTGATTGCCAGACATGCTGGAACTGCTGCAGTAGAAGCTGTTGCTTGTATGAGATTTTATTGCAGTGTTGCCATCACTGGAACCTTCAGTCAAATGCAAATCTTTGTTTTTATTCAAAATAATGAACAAATTTTCAATAAAAAGTTTTTTCTTGTCCTAAATATGAATGAAATATCATTTAAATCTTTATTTCCTGCTTATGCTTGTCTGCAATTGAGATTCAGAGTTTGTCCAGGTGTTTGATGTGCATCCACCTAATCATACACTCCTCCTCTCTTTGCATACCCATTCTCCCATCCGCATGCACACACACACACACGCACACACCCCTACACACGCCCACACACACACTTTCATGTGCGCACACAAACACATGTTTACATCCATCCAAATGTAGGAGGAAAGTTGCTGTGCTGCGACTCATGCCCAGCTTCCTTCCACCCGGAGTGTCTGGAGATGGAGATGCCCGAAGGCGCGTGGTCCTGCAGTGACTGCAGGGCGGGGAAGAAGCCTCACTACAAACAAATTGTCTGGGTCAAACTGGGAAACTACAGGTAGGCAGAGCACATCGATTGCAGAGCGGTGAGGGTTAGACGTCTGTCAGTGTGTGGTTACATTTAAGCGGAGGTGGGTAGGGTCCCCATAAATGTACCCAAATAAGAGTAGCACTACTTCAACACGTTTGTACTCAAGTAGAAGTAAAAAGTAGTTGTCCAAGAAATTAATCAAGAGGGAAAAAAGTATTTGGGAAAAACTAGATGTCTTTAATTTTAATAAAGCAAATGTGGAAAATTCTTAAAGGGGCGGTATTATGTAAAATCTGGGTTTCTTTTTCTTTTAGTTATATCATCAAAAACATAGCTGGAGTTTTGCTTCGATTCTGTCATCCATGTTTGGGAAATCCTTTAAATCTCCTATGGCAACCATTCAGCCGGGGAAAACGCCTGGGTGGACTGAGGCGCGTCTCGATAAATTTTATTGGACGATAAATTGTCCCAGAAGTTATTGCGTTAAACTATTGTTGTTTTAAGACCAATTTCAAGCCATTTAAAGACAATGGCATAATAATAATGCAAGAACATATTCTTAAAGATCAATAAACTTTAATTTCTAATCAAAATTTAACTCTGGAACTGGAAGACATTTTAAATATCCAAACTAAATTAAAGAAAGCACAAATGGCAAATAAATTAAATGATGACGTCTATGTAAACAAAATTGATCTTCAAAAAAGGGCTAGTTGAGACCAAAGCATCAGACTGAAGAGTTTTGTCATCCAGTTTTTGATAGAAAGAAAGAAAAGGGAAAATAAATCAGACAAATGGAAATTGAACTTGTTTTAATTTATCATGTGATTAACTGACTCGTTGCTTATTGCGCCAGGCCTGGTTGGATGCATCGCCTCCTTCAAGGCGCAGCTCAGTCTCTGAGCTGCAGTTTCTGATTTCCTCACAGAGTAGCTCTCCCCTGTGACTCCCCCCATTCAGCTCCTTCAGACTAGCCAGCAGCAATTAGCAACACCTACGACTGTGCATCTCATTATACAAGCTGCTTCTCATACAACACTGGCAAAAACATTGTTAAAGGGTTAACAGATTTGATGACATCTTGAAGACAGTGTTTCTTAAAGTGACAGAGGCCCAATTTAAATTAACTTTAAGTCATATTTAATATATAAATAATTTTTTAACAACATGATTATACTATAAAATGGCACAACATACCTACAAAGTACATAATGGTGCCCCTCTAATGTTTAGATTTACGATGAATACCATCCCTTTCCTACAAAAGCTAAAAAAATCAGGCGACTTTATTTGCTTGATTTTTAAATATATATTTTTTTAAATATTTTTTCTTGTCCCCCAAGTACTTTTGACTCGATAGTTTTGGCCTACGTGACGAAAAGTTTGGCTTAAGGTGTTGACTTGGCTCCCAGGTTCTCCAGATCACAGTCATTAAACAAACCGGAGGCTTCAAATCATGAATACTGGATTTGAAAGACCTAGAATAACACAGCACACCTTGAGGGATCTAGTTGGATCCAGAGATAATTTGGCAGTAAAAGTGGAACTGACACAATGTTATTTAGGCTGGTTGTAATGAAATGCTGCAGCGGTTTATGTTCTCCTAGTTGAGTGGAAAAACTGGACTTAAAAAAATGTATGGCAGCTTAGAGAACCACTCATTAAGACCACTCTAAAAGCTTTCACTTTGCTGTATAAATGCTGCAGGAGTTCTTACCCTGTCATCGTTAAGAGAAGTGAAAAAAGGAACATTTTGGCATCGCCTGCTTTTATCCCTAGGAAAACGAAAGCCTTTAGTCTGGGTACTTGTAATATCTGAACCTGGCAGGTGAAAGAAAGTAACTAAAGGTGAACTCTTTAACATCAGCTTCTCAGAAACTCACTGATTTTTATTCTTTATTTTTAGATGTTAAAAAATGAGGCACTTTCTGAAATAAAACAGGATGTGATGTTTTAGATGGATGTTCTGTGTTTTCCTGGAAACTGTTTAGCAAAATATTTTCTGAAATGAACCAAGAGGAGATCTGATTTAATTAACCTCGTTTTCAACACCTAGTCTCTCTAAAAGAGGCATGTGGGTTTGTTTTGTCCATCAGATTGCTAAAGCAAGCTGGAGCAAATATAAATATAAACATTGTGAGCTTTGCTGAGATGAATAATACATAAATTCATTTGTTTTTGTGCTTCCGTGGAGGATGAATCTCTGTTCAACTTTGCCTTAAATAAATACTCCAAACTCAGATATTCATGGTTTAATTCAGTAATTGTTACCTCAGTTCATCCAACAGTATGAAAAACAGAAAACCACATGTGAATTAGCAGCATCTAAAAACTAAATCAGTTTTGAATAATTGTGTAGAAATGCAATTGTTTGTAGAATCAGGTTAATCCCGGTTTATGGCACTATTTTTAGAGAAATTAAATAACATTAGATTAGAATTCTCTACCAGATTTATGTAATTATCAAACTATTTAAGAAGATCAAATTATTTATTGCATTATGTATAAAAATGCTTATTTTCTAATTAAATTCAAACAAACGGGCAATTAAACAAAACCTATTATACAAAATTCACATTTTGCACATTTTTGTACTTCAATTTGGTTTTAAAAATAGTTTTTAATAATAGCCCAACCATTGCCTGGCAAGCCCAGCCCGTCACCTACCAACCCCAGCAGAGGTCCAGCAGAGTTGGTGAGCTGGTTTTACTGTTGTATTAGCTGTTCCATTCCTGCTGAACGAGATAGATGGTTTGTTGTTGATTTACCATTCAGAAAAGACAGTTGTATAAAATGTTTGCAGCCATTTTCACGTGTGAGTGTAAACGTTGAATTGGATTTAAAGTGACAGGAGCCCCAAAGAGCTCAAAATAAACTGATCAGACTAAAATCATATGATCTAAGATTGATTTTGTGAAAAAATGTAATAAACATGTTTTGTTTAGCCCATAAATCTATCCTAACCTGTTCAAGGTCACTTTTAAATAAAGCACCACAGATCCCACGCTCTGTAATTACTTTTCTAATCCGTCTCTCCGTCTCGTTACATTCGACGTTCCTCGTTAGATGGTGGCCGGCTGAGATCTGCAACCCTCGCTTGGTGCCATCAAACATCCAGAGCCTTCGGCACGACATCGGTGACTTCCCGGTCTTCTTCTTTGGTTCCCACGACTACTACTGGATCAACCATGGCCGCGTGTTCCCATACGTAGAGAACGACAAGAACTTTGTCACGGGTCAGATCAACATCAACAAAACCTTCAAGAAAGGTGAGATTTTAACCTTTTTGAACTTGTTTGGGTTTCTGTTGCATCACGACACAGCTGAAGGGATTTCATGCGATGCTGTTCATGTTTCAGCTCTGGAAGAAGCAGCTCGGCGGTTTCAGGAGCTCAAGGCTCAGAGGGAGAGCAGGGAAGCACTGGAGCAGGAACGCAACTCCCGCAAACCTCCACCATACAAAATCATCAAGGTTAACATCCTTTTAACGTCTCAAAATACACAAAAACGCTTTAGTAGACTCTATCTTAGCAGCTTTTTCCTGTTTTTTTCCTGTAACAGTCCAATAAGCCAGTGGGTAAGGTGCAGGTGCATGTGGCCGACTTGTCAGAAATCCCTCGATGCAACTGTAAACCAATGGAGGAGCATCCTTGCAGCCTGGACTCCCAGTGTCTCAACCGTATGCTGCAGTACGAGTGTCACCCGCAGGTTTGCATCCCCTTTGTTTGGTAAACAGCTGCATTTCCATTGACCATAAAATTTGGAATTCCAAAATTTAATTTGCTTAACGGAAACACAACAATTTCAAAAAAGCTCGTGCTTTTTTGATAAAAAGCTTTTTACGCTAGGATGAGGTGGGGTTTTTTTTTTTACAGCTGCTGCAAAATTTGTGTATTTCTCAAACCTGCAATGAAAACACTTTTTTTGTGCATCACACAATTCACATGATCAACAACCAGATGTTACTGCTGGTGAAAAAGATGAAGAAAACGACTGGAAGTTGTAGCAGGATGATACTACTTATCATTACTTTTGTCTTATTTCAAGTGTAATAAGATATTTTCACCAGACCGAAAATCCTTGTTAAGATTTTGTGTTTTTGCAGTGTAACGTTGTAATGACTAAAACCCAAAGTGTGACCTCCATCTTGTTTGCATCAGGTGTGTCCTGCAGGAGACCGATGTGAGAATCAGTGCTTCTCCAAGCGGCTCTACGCAGAAACTGAGGTGGTGAAGACTGAGGGCTGCGGCTGGGGCCTCAGAACGAACCAAACGCTCCGCAAGGTCAGAGCTGAGCCCGACGTCTGGACCATATATGTCAAACTCGAGGCCCAAGGGCCAAATCCGGCACGCCATAAATATATATGTGGCCCTCTAATTTCCAGGGGGTGCATAAATGGTGTATTCAAGATAACAGTTGAATGCTTAAAATATAATTTTATCAATCAAGTCAAAGCAGATTTTATCTATTTACTGTCCCTCCAGTTTTTTTAACTCTGTGATTTTTGAAATTCATGTAAAATCAGTAGATCCCCACACTTTTTTGCAATAATTCATAATTGTGAATTTACTTAAATTTTCTACAAAAATAGTCAAAAACATTTGACTACTAACTCCCACCTGCAGGTGGCAGTATTTCTTGCTTCTTCAACCTTACTTTGTCACGTTATACGGCATTTACTGCTGTACATAAAGACAAATACTTCGAAATTAGCACCACAACATCAAAAGATATTCTATATTTTTTTATTTTAAAAACTACTACTCCAATGTAACCACAACTATTTATTAATATTTTAACAGATTTATACAGTATCGTTTATCGTAATAATTACTGGGATAATTTATCGTATCAAATTTGTTATCTTGACAGACCTATTTCTACAGTCTGTTAACTAAATGA
>CAEGAG010250167.1:0-43769 GCA_903067065.1 Brachyrhaphis terrabensis
TAGTCGTTTTCTGTTAGATGTCCTGATTCTAAAGAGGTATGGCATGGGTATGTTGGCATTGTTTTTGGCTGAGTTATGTGCGGTAATAAAAAAAAATTATGCAAATCGCCCGGGCTCGGGCGGGTGGAGGTTAAGTGGTTTTAATTAATGCATACAATTCAATTAATATTCTACTTTGGTTCCAGTTTAAACACAAAGCTGTATAAATTAATAAAAAGTGTTGCATATTGAACAGGGGATGGTTGATCGCACTGACTCTTTCTCCATAGACGTTGTGCAAAGTATCAGTACCAATGAGAGCAAAACAAACCCACATCATGCTGCTGCCACTTCCATTCTTGGCAAGCCAAACAGATCAATCTTTCACCTTCAAATTTTAGACTAACCTGAAAGTGTTTTTAGAGTAAGGCTCCATTTTTTTTTTTTTTGGTCAACACCCTGTCACTTCCTGTTGATGTAAAACTGGCTGGACTGTAATTCCAGCAATTTACATTTTATTGCCCAATGCTTCAGTCTTGAGGGGTTTCTAGACTTTTCAAGACAGACTGTGTTAATAAGTTTCATTTATTCTGATGGTAACAATTGTAATCCTATGAGAAATTAGGACACAATGTGGTGTTGCAAAAAGATGGCATCCAAACCAGTTTTGGGAAAAGATAAGACAGGCTAAAATGTTGCTTTGCTCTGGGAAAGATCTAACTAATTTATACTGTTACTTGTATCCACTTATATCCACTGATAAATATGGACTACATTTAAAAGTTAAACTCTAAGATTTAGTCACAAATTTCTAGTCAGACATAAGCCAGATACTTCGTTTCACTGCAGTTTTCAAAGGGACTTTTTTTTTTTTACCAAATATTAGTAAGGATGTAAATATTTGAAAATTCACTGAAGTTGTTTCCAATGTCATCTTTCTGCCATGAAAAATGAATACATCAAACAAATAATTTAAAAATGTAAAATGAATACAAATACGAATACTTTCAATCACAATCGACATCATACTTCATTCAGAAGTATCATTTTCCCTTCCAACAAAGCAGTGAGAATGAATAAAGAAGTCAGGCAGGTGAGGATGTGTAATGCGGTGAAAGCAGAGAGGTTCCTCCCCTAAAATAGCAGCCAAGGCTGAAGGTCTCAGGGGGATTCGGCTAGTGGTGATATTTAGTGGGAGAGAAACCGTGGCCAGACAAATCCATCTGGAGCATGTTTAATTGTCACTGAATTCCCTGGTGGCATGACTTAAAAAAAATCCACAGGAAGAGAGCTGAGATGTTCGGAAAACATTTAGTGGATCAATATGCCAGGGAGAGCTGAGACTGTGGCGAGCGTGTGCTGAGGGACCCGGCGTGAGCCTTTCCAAGTGGAATACTGTTACATTTCTGTTACTCAGACGGCATGAGCAACCTATTCAGCATATTTCTGTTCCCAGCTCAACTGCACATTATTTACTGCTGTGTAGGTAGAGGTAGGACAAAGGGCTGTGTTGTGGAGCACAAGAGAAACTCAGTGGGCTGATTGCTGCAGCAATCAGGGACGTAACAAAGCAATTATCCTGAACGTGAGGGGTGCGATGTTAAGAGATGTTTTGCATAGATGTGTGTAAAATTAATAAAAAATGTTCTTACTCTTCTTACCTTCTTTGAGCATCCCCACTTTGAGGCATTTCATGAAGCGACAAGCCTGACATGATTTGCGTCGCCGTTTTGTGATCTCACATTCGTTTGTGGCAGGACAGCTGTATTCTATGTTACCTGGAAAGTATAGAAAGGAGCAAGTTAGTATCAAAACATTATCAAATGTGGCTATGGAGTGATGTAAAATATATATTTAAAATAATATAATTAATTTATAGTGGTTGCCAATAATGAAACTATAGATGTCATATCTAAATAGTTACTGGTATCAAAAGTATGCAAAAACTTTAAAAAGTTCAAATAAGATTTTTGTTTTTATATAAATCTTAATTGTATGCTTAAAACCACTGTTACTGAGATGCCTGAGAAATTGCCAGAGCAACCAGAGTTTTCTTCAGCTGTATGAACCACAACTCAGTGCTTCTCCTCCCCCACATTTTGTTACACACTCTAATAAATTTGGCCAAAAAAAAGCTGCAACTAAAGATGTGGAAAGTAAAGATTCTGATCTTACCATGTGTGCTGGCATATTGGAAAATGCATTGAACAAGTCTAAACAAGTGGACTAGTATCATATTTGATGGTGCATTAAGTACTACAATGTCCATGAAGAATGTATTTCGCTGCTCATGTGTTTCTGGATTGAATAATGTGTGTGAATTTGGATGAAGGGTGTAAAATTCAGAGTATTAAACTCCATCAGTACAGGGCAACTTACTATTTTGTTGTAATTTCCATATTGAAGGAGATAATGTTTCAATGTTTTAGCATTGCCATCAAGTGGTCAGATAAGGATTAGCTCAATTAATCAGAAAGTAGGTCATGCCATTAGTTTCACTTTTTGTTTTAAGCATCAAGCATTCTGAGGTGAGAGGATCAGGGAAGCTATTGCACTTACATGAGATCATGTAATGTTAGGATAGGAGAGTTACTGCAATACTTCAGCAGCAGTAGTGCACATGTGTGACATAGATAACATGTGACAGAAAGGAGCACCAGCTGTAAAGAGCGACGCGAGTGATGTGACGTTTGTGTAGATTTGATATTTTCAAATGAGAATCTGTGAAGGTAGACATACTGTATGTCATGTTGCATTGAGGTTCTATAAAAGTGAAGAAATCTAAAGTGGTGGAAGGCTAATAGCTAGTCAGACTGAGCCCTGGTTAGAAATGGGAAGTTATTAGGCTAATAAAACAGTGAAAATTTAATATTCACTATTAAAGTGTTGTACAGGTTGATTCTGAGTCTATTTAAATTTCTTAAATTATCTGTTAGATAAGTTTACGACCCAAAGAATTATTCACCTTTCCATAAACTGATTGAGATATAACATCAGACAACTACAGATAAGGAAACTATTACTGACAGGAGTCTGGCTACCTAAACCAATAGCCTGATTAAGTGGAATGATTACAGAACAGAGCAACAAAAATATTTCATATTCTCCACTATAACCATTTGAAAAATATGTTTAAATTTAGTAATTCTTTAATCTGTATGTGTGGAGAAGACCGAGTATTTAGCTCAAAACACTAATAAACAAATACAGAAAAATTTATAACATTTTTGTTCATTTAGCAGCAGTACGAAAAGTTGCTTTAATGTTTTAAAGAAAGGTATTTTGATCAGGTACTATTTTTTTGTTGTAGATTTTTGTCTAATAGTGTATAACTGGTATTTTTACTCAAGATAATCATTAGGGAATATCATATCACCTCCTACCTAGTGGCCAGGCAGCTCAGGTGGTTTTGTTTTTTAGTGAGTACCTTCCACGACTGACGACCAAAGGACAAGGAGAGGAGGAGCTAAAGTGCATGGGTAGGGAGAGGGGTAAAGCTACAATGGTCCTTAAGGACCGTTCAGTAGATGTGCCGCCCCGGTTCTACACTAAATTGGCCTCATTAATTCTGTACATGTCCCCTCCAGGTCCCAGCGTGGGTCATGTCCCCCCTTGTGCTCACATAGGCTCTGCTTCTGCCTCAATAGCAGGCTAGAGAGCCAGACACACTGCCCCTGACCACTTTACATAATACTCCTGCAGACCCAAACCTGTTGTTACCACTGTTGCTATTGTTGACTATTTACATAGTGTGCAGCCAAGAGTCCTTATGCATTATTCAGCTGCAGCATCTTGAGAAAGAGTTCCATTGCTCCACAATAAAAGAGCCTGCCCTGCTCTAGCATTAGTAACAGAAAGGGCAGGATATGTAAGGCAATGACTCCATCTCTGTGCGTCTCCCTACATTTTATTGTATTCCGGGGCTTTCAATAGTGGGTTTCAGTGTAATAGTTGCTTCAAGAATAGGAATTTGAATCATTTTCTTGTCCTAAGTGGACTTTTAAGCTTTAAATCTTCTGACATTGACATTTTTATAAACTTTACTTTTGTAATTTTTAAGCTGGAGTTGTACTTTGATTCCCAAACACACATTTGGACTGCATCCCAATATCTATCAGCTCCTCTGACCCTTACTCTACATTTCTGTAAGGAAATTGTGTAATATTCCACCAGCGTTCCTCCGCTAGCCCTTCAACACCCTTTGACAACTTATGCAATTATGTTAACATTATTGGACAGATCAGGAGGAGGGTCCCAAGATGTTACAAATAATTAGAAATTCCTCTTTTTATCTGGGTTAGAAATCATTATGCTAATTCCCATCATCTCTTTGGGGTTGGGGTAAATAAAGGTGTGAGAGAGGCGGCTGATGAGCTCTGATTGCGTTTCCTCAGTCTGTTTTTCTCTGTTGTCATAGCAGAACACACCATAATAATCCAATTCATTTCCCACAAGGCGGGAGAAGACAATCAGTGCCGTCCTGGAGGGACTTCATACGTTGGTCTTTTGTGCTTCTCTATATACACTACCCAATCATTACATTTCAAGTTAATAAAATAATTTGTTTAAATTTATATTAAAACAAACACATCCATGTGTCTTAGGTCAGTTTTATTGGCCAAACACAATGTAAGGGTACGTATTTTCACACCTAGTGGCCAAGCAAGGTCTTTTTAATGCCACAGAAACAAAAACAAACATGCTGCTGTGTCCACCTGTCCTGTTGAGCTTCTTTCTCATCTGATGTTCTGCTCAGAGGGGGATTCAGATCTCTCACTGCAGAGTGAAGAGTGGATTAACTAATTCTTCGCGTCTGTGTTTGATTTATTTTTAGAGCACGGAGTGTTTGGGTATCACTACACAAACTGTCTCAGTGAAGTCATAACATAACCTAAAATAACCTTCAACTTAACTAGACCTAAATTAGTTATGAATATACACGCAACATGAGTGTAAGAAACTGAACTGATGCAATAAATCAAATGTTAAATTTATGGGTGTATAGTGGGGAAAAAACAATTAATTTTGTTTATATTTTTAACTTGACTTGATAAAGCCAAATAAAGCACAACGCTTTCTGCAGCACATTAATTATTTTCACTTGTTTTAATCCATTCCCTGTTAAATCTAATAAATATTTCAAGTAAACAATTTGACTCGTCTAAGTTCATCTCTAGGTAACAAACAGAACATGTTAATGAATTGACAGTTTTTCACTATTTTAAAGTAGATTAAATATTTTTGGCATCTTCTTGCAAGTCCTTACTTTTGAATTAAGGTTGTCACTTTTCAGAAGTGAAAACAAGGGACACCCATCACCACTGCCCAAGCACTCAGGTAGAAGTAAAAAGTTACTTCTACTTAAGCTTTAATTAAGTAAAAGTTTTTTTTTTAAAAAGCGAATAACAGAGAAATAAAAAAAGCATTTAATTAATCCTCAATCCTGTTCAGCCAGGGATGACTATCTTCCCAATCACGTCTGTATTTTTTCAAGTGTTTTCGCTTCTGAGGACTTTGTGGAGTATTAGGTGGACACTTAAAAAAAACACGGTTGTTGAAAGAAGCGTGTCTGTAGGCAACCGCACAACTTTTCTTTTGTTTTAAATTAAAGATATTCACAGATATTTCCAGAAAAAGGGTGAAGATAACAGGAAGGAAAGTTTCCCCTCCACACATGAAGCTTGCTGAGATGAAGCATTAGCCCAAAAGGTCATGCCCAGGTTTATCTGTTTTCACAGAGGTTATAGTTTAGTTACCAATAACATTACAGGGTGAAGGCAGAAGAAAAAAAAGATTTCCCTCCTTTTTTCTCTCTTGATAAGTATCTGTCTCAATCTATTTTATGGCTTTTCAGGACCCATGCCAGGGCACAGAGGGGGAAAGTCAGGTCTTGTAAGTAAATTACAGTAAAATGGCAGGTATTTCTCATCAAAATCTAAACTGACTTTTACAGGCTTACTGTCAAGGTCTATTACTTCACATAAAAGAGGGCCACCGAGTTCAGTTGGTTTTCAAGCAATTTTACACTTGGGTTCAAAATGGGAAGAAAACACGTTTCAATAAGGCATTTATGTTTTTGATTGGTGGAGCACGTGAGACGGGAAGATGGGGGGCAATAAGTGGAGCAATGAGAACAGAGATATTTCTGGGATGGATGGAGATAAAGGTTGACATTAATTTGGGCCTGGCCTTGAGTAATGCAACTATCCCTACGTATAAGTTCAAGGGGCCTTTCACTATATGAATAGGTGACAGAAGATGGATTTGCTATCGGCTGTTGTTGAAAGAAAGGGGCAACAGCTGAAGACGTAGCCAGAAAGAGAGGGATGGCATAGAATAAGAGCATAAGTCTGGCAAATATTTCAAAATATAACTGCGATAGGCACTAAAAAAATTTAATTTGCTAAGAGGTATATCACAAGGTGAGCACAAGGTGATGGAGAAGCTGTCATGTACATGCTTAACATTAACTTATCATGTTTGCCCTGAGTCTTATTGAAGAAATGTGATAAAGGCCCGCGAAAGGCAGCTCCTTTGTTTTCCTCTCATTAGGAGTGGGCCGTCTCACACTCCACCCTTGACTGCCTCGTTATTCCTTTAATTAATCAGTTCTCATCAACAGCACCCTCTCTTTCTTTCAAGGGCTCTACAATGTGCGTTTTACTTCCTCTGTTTTTCCTCCAGCAATCCTGTGTGTGTTTCTTTTATCATTTCAGAAGGCTTTCACCTCCCTCCCCCCCAAAAAAAAGTCTCTCCATCCTCCTGCCTCCTCTGCTCGGGACCCCTGTCTGATTATTATGCCATTAAGCCTCCCCTCCTCTCCTCTGAAGGAGCAGCAGGGTCCCTCTCCAATCTAAAGAAGTCCTGGGTTTTTTTCCCCCTCCTTTCGCTGAAATTACCCGGCGACGCGTGCCTGAGTTTCTAATTGGCATGCCTATCCCTGGAGACAGCCCCCTCCCTTCCTCCTAATGAAAAGCCTCGGCCTTAATTACACTTTCCAAACGCTGATTGTTATTGACAAAACTCCTGTGGCTCGGACAAACGACGGCAGATTAGCTCCATTACAGGCAGCCCTCCAAGAAGAGAAAGAGAGGGATTTCAAATCGACAATGGAGAAAAAAAAAGAGGAGCGTTCCATTTTTTCCCCCTCCTTGTACCTTGCTCTTAATTGTTTGGACCATTGCTCCACTTAAGACGTCTCTTTCTTTCCCCGATGCATCGTTTCTGTTCAATTGTGTTGCTGTCAGTATACTTTTACTGAGGGGACAAAAGCTCAGTTATGCTACTTGAGAGAAAATGTTCATCTTTTGTCAACAGACAGGATTGCTGATGGCAGCATGAGTAAACAGGAGGATTTGGCCTAATGCTTTTGTTTGCCTGGAAAAGGTACATAGACTGTCTAAAGCTGATAGGGCTGCAAGGTCCAAAATCAACACCTAGCATCAAGACAGACAGACCTGCTCTCTGTGTAATTCCTGCAATCATTTGCTGATAAAAATTTACAGAGGAAAATGGATGGAAGGCATAATAGGAATCTCGATTTGGCTCATCTGCCTTTTCTATTTGATTTTCCCACTGCATGTATTTCACTACTAAGCCAACAGAGCTTAGTCCTGACCTGAGCAGCTGTGCCTGTTGTGCAGATTTTTTTTCCAGGCTCAACAATATCTTTCTCCTCCTGATTAATCTGGAGCAGAGCACACAGTTTCACAGTTGGGGGTCTTTCATTGCCTCACTAATGAGAAGCTGCAATACATTGTGTCTTGCAGATAACCAAATCAGTCCCTATGCAGAAATACACACACAAGCAGGACAGGAAAAATAAAAGATGTTTTTGAGTCTCCTCTCTTTTGCTTTTGGATAAAAAAAAAGCACCTCCTCCCAACCAAATCTGACCTCTGTGGGATAAATCCACTGATCATGACAGATGATGCCAGCATGATCTCTCTAGGTCAAAGATACCCGAGTTTCTGATTTATAACAATTACGGTTACTGACCGTTTTGTTCCACGTTACTTTGTTCTTTGACGGTTTCTGTCATTTTGTACCTACGGTAACTTTGTGGGTCATAGCTTGTCATTCCTGCTTTGATAGGTGATGATTTAAAGTAATTTTCTATGATCTACTGGTAGTCTTGTGGACAATAATGTCATTATGTGACTCCGATAAATATTAGCAACCACTGAGACCCTGGATTTTAGTTTGATCAAGTGTTACAATTTATAAGTTTGGTACTTGTTCAAATTTCATATAATTTAAATTACTGTCATTCCACTTTTTATTGATTGTTGTTCTAATCCTCTTTTTTACCCCTAGATTCTCATGGCACGTGACAGATTGTGACCCCTGGTCAAACCATGACAAGTCCAAGCAACATCATATCGCAATATACTGTTTGCTCGCTAAATTTCCTTACAGTAGACTACGGCATAATACAGAAAATCATTTAAATCAATTGTCAGTGTGAATTAAAAAATGTTTCCCTTGTACACACAAAAATTCTCTGGCCACATTTCTCCAATTTATACCCTAAAAATGTTGATATGAAATGACAAAAACTACAAAAGCATGAGATAGATGGCAGGTGGGTGGAATGAAAACTCATTCCATAATTTTTCATATTTCAAGTCTTTATATGCTGATCAGAACCACATATCTCAACTAATTCATCAAAATCCTTAAAGAAATCAACTGGTTTGATTTGTGAAGTGCATGGATACAAACTGGAAATGAACTGAGAAAATAAGTTAAGGGCAAACTGACTCAAAGCCTAAAGTTTACATTGTATCATATTTAAAATAGTAGTAGTTAAAATATTTTAGGGTGGTAATATGAAAAAATGTGTATTCTCCAGTAGAGGTATTAAAAGAATCTCTTTCCTTGAGTATGTTTCAGTGTTGCTCTGCAACCAGAGGTTTCATGCATGTCAGGGTGCTTTTGTGTCTGTTGATGTGGCAACATGAGATGAAATAGCGGAAGGGGAGAATAGGGGAAATACCTTGTATTGTCCTTTTAAAAAAGGCTTTGCAGGCCTCACAAGAAGCTACCCCATAGTGATACCCCGAGGCTATATCTCCACAGACCAGGCACAGCCTCTTGGGGAGGGAGTTTAACATGTATTCGCACTTTATGGACGAGTCCTCCATGATGGTGCTGGAGCAATCGTCGTAGCGCTTGCGGCAGGAGCCGGCGCCGAGCCCACCGGGGGTGAACATGGGTGGAGAGTCCAGGCCGTTTGAGTGGCTGTTCATGGTACTGACATAGCCGCCGCTGGCGTCCGAATTTCCGCTGGGACTGTGGTGGCTGACCGTGTCGATGACCGAGGAGGGGCTGGATGGCTCTGTCTTGATGTAGGACCCACAGCTGGACGGTAGATGCCGTTCATCAGCGGCCATTCTATTCAGCAGCCTTTATGAGAGGTGAGGGGGAGGCAGAAGGAGGAGGATTGATGTGGGGAAAATAAAGAAAAAGAGGGAGAAAGATGATTAGCAGGAATAAATTTAAATTAGGAGTACAGTAAGAGCTTATCAACAATTAAACAAGTAACTTTTCTAGTTAATCGATCTGAAATACAACTTACAAAAATTCTTACAATAACTACAATTTGTTTAAGGATTATTGCACAATATAATAATGATCTATTGACCAGAATAAGCCTATTTTCAGTGGCCAAACTGAAAATAAGCTTATTCTGCATGACTTCCATACACAAAGATGAATAATTTTCCAGTCAATAAAAACACCATATCTAAGCGCTGACAGGCCACAATAGCATCAACACTTTTTGGTGTTAATGCTCACACGGGACTGAAACTCAACTTTCAGTTTCAGAGAAGTGTGTAGAAATGTAATGAGGAAGCACAAAAATATAATGAACTATTTTCAAAGCTGTGCTTCTTATTCTTAGGCCGGTAGGTAGCAAAACTTTTAACAGATAACAGGAAGCCTGTATGAACTACAACAAAGCTGCTCTGTTTTATCCTTTTTAGCTTAAAAAGTCTGTAAAGCCAGTGAACACACTACACCATACTTAATCACTAACAGATCACACTTACAACACTCGTTGGTGTGGGAACTGTTACTGTGGGAAAAAAACTCTAAGTTTTTCCACTTTTATTCTCAAAGATAATAAAGTTGAGATCAGAGGAAGCATAGAAATGTAAAAAACTATAAAAATGAAACTGTACTTTCAATATGTTGAGACAAGCTTGCCATTCATGCAGACTGCTAGAACGCAAAATAGAGAAAGTATTCAGCAGATAATAGGAAGGCTGTACAAGTTGTGTAAAGTTAATCTGTTATCCTTGCCTGTTTTGAACTTCTCTCTTTTACGGAGCATGCTGGATTTCCAAAACGTTTGCAGTGTTTTGGAAATCTGAGTAAACATAAGTTATTTTTTTTTGACATACGTTTACTGTTAGTAACACTAACTGTGCTAATCACCAATATAACACAATAAAGACAGTTATATATGTCAACTCTCTGACCATTTCACAGCGACCGCTCTCTCACACAGACTGTGTGACATTGCCTTTGTTCCTAATATAAATAATTAATAATCATTCACAGCAGGAAGGCTAAGCATTTTGGGAGATTTTCATGGGGAAATCAGCCAAAGCCAGCTTCAGTAGGTTAAAGCTTTATAAAATCCACCAATTGCTTCATCTTTAATGAATGTGACTTTAGTTTTTGTAATCTTTTGTTCTCTTAGTCACTGTGTCCTCACATTCATTTAAACCAGCAAACCAGGATCCTAAGTGCTTCATTAGCCACACACTATGGCAGCTGTTAAAGTCCTTCAGAGAACAAACATACAACTGCAACACAAACATCGACACACGTTCTCTGCACATTGCAAACAGACTGACAGGGAGGAAAGGGAAAATGAACAAGAGGCAGAAGAATAGAAATTAAGAGTGCTCAAATAACCGAACACACACAAGTGCACCCCCCTACACAAACTGGACAAATCAAGATGGGGGCATCTCAATAGTTTAGAGAGCACAGCGGACCTTCACTTGTCTCCTTGAGTCAGCAGTCAACCAAAAGGAAACATGATGGCAAGATATTGACTTTTTCACTGTCTGCCTTATAACTGTATTTTGGAGTACATGTAATCTAATGCTGTAACGTGTGCAGACTAAAGTGCAGCCTTTTGGTGGTGGCCACAAAATGCACTCTGAGGCTTTCCATGCCTATATAAATGTATTTCAGTCCTGCTCTATAACCTTTAACTTGAAATTGCACTGAGTGAACGGTGGCAGTGGGAGAGGGAGTGTCAGTGCGGGGTGTCCGCACATATTTTCTTTAGAGTGAGCTGAAGGGGTGAACAAGGAGGGGAAATGAATTACTCAATGTATAGAGGATGCTGTGTAGACGCGTAGTAACCTCTTAGGGTTATGGTGAGGTCACCCTCTAACATGTATGCACACTCTTTGCATTAGGCACCATGGGAAGGGTAAAAGGTTGCTTGCACTTGCCTGCATTAGCAAAATTGAGCCTTGCACAGCTTATGCAAATGCAGATTGAGGGGTTCAGAAAGAGTGGCAGCCCAAGTTGTGCTTTACTTCCATTAGCATATTGCCAACTAATGGTAATATTTAAATGTTTAACAAGTCAGTTTATCATTTGAACTAGGAGGGGTTGGTGTTTTCAAGTGGGCTCCGAGTGTCTGATTGGATGACAGCGACACGTCTGAAAGCTCCACAGAACAAACAGGACATGAGACACCAAAATTGCTGTATTGGTTGGCCGAACATCTTCTTGCTCTCTCAGGCTGATTTAATTGTAAGATGGGTGACAGAGGAGTTCAGGCCCAAGGGGGTCACTGGGTCAACCTTATTTTCTCACCCCGGCTTCCCGGGCCCGTGGAGATGGGGGTCAGCGTGTCAAATTAAATCTCATTCCTGGGTTTCCCCTCCCCTGCTGTCATGTATATTCATCGGAGCTCTGGGTGCCCACCACTTCTGGAAATTCACAAAAAGGTTAACTGCTAAAATAAATAATAAAAAATGTCCCCTGTTAAATCTGTTGACCTTGTGGTTATAAGCCCTTCTGTCTGAGCAGTCTTGAAATTCTTCTTCCATTAAAATGCCTTCACTGTATAAAAATGAACAGACATGCTTTTTCGTATTAGAGAAATTAAATTCAGTTTAGTGGAGATGCACCAAGAAATCTGCAGGCAACTAAAATCAGAGGATTTTACGCCTGACCAGTGATTGAAGCTAAAAATCTGACCTTTTTTCCAATCTGTGAACACATGTGGTCATACCAAGCACTAAGAGATCGTTCTGTCTGACAGTATTATTGTTTGTTTCAAAACCGAAGGAAGAATATATTTTCAGTATGGTGAGTTACCTACAATGAAGACAGAAGAAAGGAAGATAATTTTCCACAGAGACATGTTGTCAGTTTTCATCTTTTGGAATAATTTCTAACATTTTTTCCGAATTTGTAAACTCTCACAATTAAGAAATGGCCTTACTAATTCTAGACGTGATGAAAAGTTTGCACTGCTAATCATGTTAATTGTTCATTTTTGACACGGAGGACAATTTGAAATGTAATTTCCAAATGTTTTGCCTTAGATTTGAATACATTAGTAAAACCTGCTTTTACGGCACAGCATTGTAGTGCCAACTGTTCTGACACGTGTGACGACGATGCTTATGGATGTGGCACAACAGAAGAGCGACTTCAGGCTCCTATAATAGTTACATTAAATGATATAATGGTTTGGCATTCTAACAAATACTAGCAGATGAATTCTTTTTCTTTCAAATAGGTGCAACTGTTACTTATTTTTACTGGTCCCTCCACTAAAACTTAGCTTAGGATGCACTTCTACATTTTGAGGTGTGCTAAATAATAAAGAATTATAAAGTTGTGTAGTTGATGTTTTTTTATGTCAACTCAAAAAGTTGACTAAAATGTTTTGTTAATAATAATCCCTGGACAGAAATTGTTTAAATTCAGAATCAGCAGGTCACATCTTTCCAAACTGATGCATCGCTGCCTCTCTACTGTAGTTTTTGGTTGCTCTAATTCATAATTTACTCTCTAGTGTTACTGCAGTCACAAATATTGTTAATCCCTTAGAGCTCATTCTAAAGTGGGCCTTGCAGCTCTTGATAATGAATGCAGATTACATCCCTATAAATTAACATGCACCTATGTGTTCATCTGCTTTATGCTCTATGTCTCAGATGGATATGTGCACCTGCACGACAGGCCACCTGCACTCGGCTTATTAAAGGCAATATATTAAAACGCAGAAGCACAAGATGGCTCCATTTAGCTTTTATTTCACAAATTCAGAGTGAGCTTAACCTCGGTTCAAAGGCCATCCTCAGGGTGACACTTAGCATAATTGCATAAGTGTCTTAACTGTTTCCCCTCCAGCTCAACGTGGTCATTTATAATAAATGTGCAGACTGGAAACCCCTTAACTCATTCTGGTATGACACATTACCACCACCACTATATGCTTATGTTTTTAACAAGCCCGCTTATATTGATTAATGATGCTGAGCGAATACTAACCACTTAAACCTGCTGTATTAATCAAATAGTCTAAAATATTTCTATAAATATTCCTAATCTCCAGCAGGACAGGACCAATTTAAATCTATAAATACAATTGTAAGCAGAAAATGAATTATGAGCATTAAATTATTTGACAGCAGCAATAGTCCTGATAAATAATTCATTATGTGGGGGCAGGTAGTAATTAGCTCATGTGGTGCACAGACAGGAAAGGGTTTGTTGAACTATCTGAGACTTGATGCTGTAAAATCTATAGTTCTTTCTTCCTTCCTCGAGCTAAGAGCCTTTTCAGATTCTGCTGCCTGGCTGCCCAAAGGAACGACTCTCTTCTAAGACACAGTATCTCCCCTCTGTCTTTTCCTTTCTCTGTTCTTCCTCCTTTTGTTCCCTTTGTACCGATCAAAATTCATGCTGAGTAGAAGGTTATGGGCCCTGTAAACGCACAGTGCGCAGTTTGGTTTTAATCTGATTCCACCTGGCCCTCCTAACAGCATTTCAGATCCCTAATATCATTCCGCCGGTGCGACTGCGGCCGGGATTAGCCGGACTAACGATCTGGCAGCTCGTACTACACTTGCAGCTCCTCAGCTTCCAGGAGGAGAACTGCGGAGCTCTCTCCTTCTTTCTCACCTGAGAATGAAATTCAGAACATCGGCATGAACACGATTTGTTACAGTCAATTTGAAAGTATTCCCGCAGAGAGGAGGACACTGAAATAGTTCTTTCACCTTGTTTTATGTTTGACCAACAAAAACTGTGTTCAAGATCCAGCTGGAACAGTGAAGAAATTCTTGTTACATGTCCCAAAAACATCTTTTCACACGTGTGTGTCACATCCCTGCTACCTGATCAGACTGTGTAAGTGTGGGAGGAATTATACGGTGGGGGTTGACATCAGCAAGCAGGGCGATGGTGATATCAGATGCCCCGACTGGGGGCAAATCTGTCTTGAGGGCCTCAAGCGATGTGGCCTGATAAGCCATTGGCCCCAGAGTCAGCGCTGGTAGGACGAACTCAATTAGCTCCTGACAGAGCTCCCCACCACAGACAGACACACAAGCAGCTGCCAGGCTGACCTCTCCTCCAGGGGCCAGCTGTACCTTTTAGCGCTCCAACACTCACAGGCAGGGAGTCATTTCTGAGACGGACCAAACCCAAAATCTTCACAACCTCAGAAAAGAAAAAGAAATGCACTGATCAGGCTTTCCCTGGCCGATATAAACTTCCAAATTTATTCGAAATGTGAACTGTGGACTGTGATTTTTTTTTTTTTTGTTTTCTAATCTAAGGACTATAGAGAGAAAATATGCAGGAGTAATTACAAAATATTTTTTATAGACTGATTTTTATTAAACTGAAGCAGAAGTTGGCTTATACATTTCCAGAAAATGATGGGGGCTCTTACTTCGGGGGCTAGAATGAAAAATAATCTTTATTTGAGGTTAAAGCTGCAGATTTAAAGTATTTAATCCACCTGTCACCAATCAGATGTGGTTCCGAGTTCAACTCTTTTTTATTATTATTATTTTTAATAAACTCAAAAACACTATTGGGTGATATATTTATTAACTGAAAATTGTGCGAGTTGTTGGTTTTAATTTATCAAACTAAAAGGAAAAAAAGCTTTTTTTCAGCATTTGTCCTGGTAAACACCAATCAAAGAAAATTTGTCAGATTCAGAGCTTGGAACAAATATATACATTTAGAGATGATGTATACCATCTTTGGGTGCTTGAGTTGTGTTCTAACACAAGAGCCAGCAGTTTTGTGATGGACCCATTTGATGTTTAAAAACATGCAATTCTCCAAAAATATGCTGTCTGGATTTTGTATCTCTGATTTTAAGTTAAAGACCATCAGGGGAATACGAGGCTAAATTACTCCCGGGACAGTGAGCACGAACGTGTGTTCAAATGCATGTTTCTGCTAAATACAGAATATAAAAAATGGAAATATTGGGGGAGGAGGGTTGGTTTGATGGCTGTGGTTAGGTTGGAGGCAAACCCGGCACTCCAGAGGGACCAATCCAATCTATGACGGAGAGGCCTCTAATTTTGGAGTTTCTCATTCATTAGTCCTGCTCTGGCAGAAAGAGATGACTGAGGGGAGGAGGAGGGAAGAGAGGTGGACCTGAAAGAGAGGAGGGCCCTCTTTATTAACAGATATGCCAGACACTCAGGAGAAGCTGACAGAGATTTATGATGTGCAGATCCATAGAGGCAAACAAAAGGAAAGATATAAAAAAAAAATTGGAATCAGGAAGAGTGGGAAGACAAAGTAAGAAAGGAAAAAACATGATGAAAAGTTCAGATGCACCGATCAGTCGGACGGAGATTGAAACATATGATTACCTCTGATTAAATTAAAATTTCTCTTATTCATTAAATGCATCAAAACTTAAAACACCTAGATTTAAAAGCTAAAAGACATTTAATGCACCCTTCCCTCAATGAATATGTGGATTACTTAGATATTTGCCAACCTTTCTTAGAAAAACTGATTCACAATCTGAACTACAAATCAGATGTAATTGAAGTCTTCCTACTTAATTCCTAAGACTTTTGCCTTTTTTATTTATTTATTTATTTTTTTCACATTTTTGAGCTTGGAGTGGTTGTGAGGTGACACGGACTGAATGAGGAAACTAATTGCACCTTGACTCATATTAATGTTTTTTTTTTTTTTTTTTGCTGGTTTGTGTGTTTTCATTATTGCGTGTGGAAGCCTTTACTGGGCTTTTTTGTTCCTTGTGTTTGTACCTGATTTTAAAATCAATAAAGAATAAAAATAAAAAAATTACAAACGCTATCAATACATGCTTCTAACATGTAATGTTTATTGCATGTTAAAAACAAAAATTGGTATCAGCAAGGAAAAATCTGATTGGTACATCTCTAAAGCAAAGAGAAAAAAGAGTCAGAGCAAGAAGTGTTTATTGTTACAACTGGAAAGGAGGGTCCCAGATCAATAGTGGGCAAGCTCAGGACATGTGCAGGGTTACCACTTGAGGGGACCGCAGACTGGATAATTATGTTTTTTTTTTTAAGAACTGCAGCAAAGGATTATATTTAGCTGCTTCACAGTCATTATAGTCTTTAAAAAGCCATGAGCTCAGTCCACCGCGACAACATGAGCCCCACGCTCCAGCAGAACCACGAGACACAGCCGGTCCAGAAGCAGATCACATCTATTGATCCATCCCTCCCGCCTCCTTCCATCAGAGGAGCTACTGGAAAGGAGAGAAAGGTCCTCTTGTGATACAGGCACTGCTGTTTGTCTGACGTAAACTGTCTGGGTCGCACCGGGCAGATCCTGTTCGTCTAAGGGGGCTGATTTCAGGATGTTGAAGGAAGTAGTCGGCTAATGATAGAGCTACTGTCAGTGGAGGAAATGTGGGAGCGATTGTCTAAGAAAGGAATTAACGTGCTGCCTATGCAACCCCGGTGGAAAAAAACTCTCTGCAGGATTGAACTGTTCATCAAACTGTATGTTAAAGGAAAGATCTGGGATACTTCCAGCCTCCTACAGAGTACATTTGGGATCAAGTTTCTAATGCTGCCTTTTCATTAAAACAGATTACCATTCTTCACATCCATTATGAGGCACAGTCATGGTTTAATTTGACAACATAAATGTGCAGTGTCTTTAAAAACTATGAAAAGTAATTACGCCCAACTGGAATAAGATTGTTTCTGCCAAAGCTTGCCAAACCAAACAGATTTCATTAACACCAGTGATGTCAAATAATATTTGTATTGGTTGTAATTTCAGTTGACAGCATTTCTCTAAAACTAACAATACAATTTATGAAAGTTATTTATTCTGAAAATAATATTTTATATTAAGAATTAATAATAATAAAAAATGTGTCCTCACTAATAGAAACAAACATGGATAAATTTACATGTCTACATATTTACTTTTGTTGAATAAATAAAGAAAATAATAAAAACACCAGGCACAATCTTATGCTATGATATGTTACTGATGCACTGTCATCAAATCCCAATATACTCTTTAAACCCTCACTTCATAATTTATAGGAAGGGCAAAGAAATGTGAAAATGCGCTTCCCTTCAGATTGGCTGGAATGAATTTTAACATAAAAGCATTACCATTAATAATCTACCTGCAGTAGAAAGATGTCGTATCGCAGTGATTGTTTTAGAAAGCAAAGCTACAAAATATGAGATCACAATAACAAAGATTTCAGTGTGAGCAAAGCCCCACCCTGAAGGACAGCTTGAATGCAAGATTATACTTCAGAGATCAAGCATTCAAAATATGCTTCTCAAAAATTACTTTAGGCAAGATGGATGGGACAGGACTGTCTTTAAGATTCACACCTGATCTAGATCTTAGCAACCAAGTTGCTAAAACTCAAGAGTCTGGGAGAAAACTTTGGGATGGAAAAGGAAAGTGTGAGTCAATCAGTCAATATCGTCATCATAATAGTCCCAGTACAAACTTTCTGAGCGAAAACAAACACCACATTTTAGCTGATCTCCATATTGTATGTCTATGCATTCACAAGAAACCATAGTTAAATTTCTTGTGTTTTTCAATTGAAACAACTTTCATGTTGCTAACGTTGCATAAATCTTCCTTCCTTCTGGGATTCTGGCAGGAGCCATTTTGGATTTGGTAGCAGGCTGTTATTTGTGCAACAAAATTAAAGATGGCACATTTTTGCAATGCCACTCTTTTGTTTTACAAGCCATGTCCGCAAAAGACAAACTTAAAAAAAAAACTGTCAAACCTTCTTTTAGGAAGGCATGAATGTTGTGCAGCAACAACTGTGGGAGGGGCAGCACTGTGGTACTGCATGTTCCATCATTCCAGCATGTTCTCTGACATCTATTTAAAAGACCTTAAACTTAAACTACAGGAATGAAAGTTTTACAGTATTCGTAAGGTTCTAATATAAATAAAACACTCATAACACTCAAAGGTTTTTTTTTAAAACAGCAGCATTTGAAAATGTGAATTATGGAAGCTTGAACTTAAAATGAATATGAACATCAAATAAAAATCTAAGAAAGGAGCTAATTCTATCAAAAAGTTATTGGAAACCCTTGCTTGTGCTGAATAGTTTAAACAGTGTGTGTGTGTGTGTGTGTGTCACAAACAGAGAAATATTATTACAGGGGGTTAAGGCTATTTAGCACAGTCGAATGTAAATCACAGGTTTAGACACAGTCACTGTGCATATAGGAGGACGAAGGCATAAAGCCATGCATGAAATTACTTCATTAATCTTCCTCTGATAGGCCGTCCTTGTTTAGGGGGGGAAACTCTACCTGCTTAAGACAAAGACCCAATCTCTGCACACCCCCAAATAAATTACTCTGCAGAAGAAGATATAAACATAAAAAGACAAACTAGTTCAAGCACACACACACACAAATAAATTGTCCAATATTAGTGGGCCAAAAAGCTGCAGGCTTATGAGGTGAAGATTTAAACACAATCAGATGTGTCAATGTTTGCAAAGGCTCACAGACACTGCGCAATCGCGGCTCACGGGAACCGTTAAAATAATGATATAACATGTTAATTCAGTTGGAAACGCAACTTAATTTCTGCCATTAAGGACGCATTCTGAAGCGCACATTTCAAACGACGCCGCGGAGCACTGATGTTACTAAAGAAACTCCATTGTTATGACTGTCACACGCTACAGCGGTCGACACAGTCACAGCAATAGCCTCCAGCTTTTTTACAGGCTCATCTCTACCAGCTGCCACACATTCTCTATAAATAGTGCTGGTAATAAAAGAAAAAGCGGGTGGGCCTAACTGATTTATACGCTTGTGTCCACCACAACACCATTCAGGAATAATTAAACTTTGGGGAGATTTCCTGAATTAATGCGTCGCCTTTAGGAGGGGGAGGTGAAATCTAAACGCATGTCGCAGGTTCAACAGTCAGTCACTCAGTGTCACCATTTGAGTCTACTTAGTGCTGTAGGTGAGGTATCAAAGCCTATCACGCTTTACCTGCCTGCTGCCCATTTCTTGCTGTCTTGAAGTCTGAGGGGAAAAATACAATTTTGAAAGACTCCAATTTACTTAATGACTAAAACGAATAAAAAAAATCTACAGCATGCTTTGTAAAGATGCCGTATTTTTGAATGCGACACAAAATTAAGGAATTTAAATTATAGGAAGTAATGCTTCAAACCATGTGAACTAAAATTTGGTATTGTTTTCAATGACCTCCTAAAAGGTGAATCTAAATAGAGTTTTACATGTGGTGCACAAACAGGATTTAAAAAAAGTCAGATTTTTCAGGATTTTACCTGCGTATCGACTATCAAAATTAGAGTATTTTGATATATACTGATTAATTACTGCATACTAATAAGACTGCATTTTAGTGAAGAGAGGACACACACATACACACACATGATTGTACGATTATAATATACACAATCATAATATATTTGATCAAGGCAGGCGATATCACACAAAGCAACAACACACATGTTCAGAAAGGTGCACAAAACGTCAAGAAAGTCACAATAAAGCCATAAGATTTTTTATTACAAATTATTATATAATCAAATTAAATCAGTGAAATTATATTAAAAATTATAATTCGGCCATAATAATTAAATTTAAACTTCAGCATGGCAGAGCAGCAGCTGGCAGAATTGGAGCTGTGTTTTAAAATAATGATGAGCCTCTATTAGCAACAGTACACCCGCAAAGTGGATGTGAAAACATTAGCCAAAACAACTAGCTCGTTACTGGTATCAAGGTAAGTTTCAAAGTTATTTTCTCATGTCAGTTCAATGGTTTAAAGTCTTTTCAATACAGAGCGAGAATTCTCTCTCTTAAAGTAGGAGTTGCTGACCCTCCCCCACTTGTTGCTGCACAGGGTTCGTGAACTGGCTGCAAGAACATTATTATACCAAGGTTTGACAAATGAGATTTAAAACTGTAAATATTTTCTTTTTTAACCTTCCTTAGCTTTCAAGTCCTTTTCGAGTCGATGTAGTTTTTGGCGTCTGTATGGAGCTTTGAGTAATTTATTTCTGCTGCACACAGCAAGTCAGCTGGCTAAAAGTTTAAGTGTGGTGTTATCTGTTGTAAAGCACCACTAATCAAAATTAAAAACTACTTGAAAACTAGGCAGACTACCGACATCAATATACACTCATATATTTTCAAATTTCTAAAAATGTTCCATCTAAGTAACTGTTTCAAAGCCATTTTTAAAATGATGTAAAAAAAAAAAAAAAAAAAAAGGCTAGACTCAGGGTTCATATAGTGCTATGTGAAACAACACTCCATCTGTTGCTGCACACTGTCGGTCAGCTTGCTGAAAGAAAGCTACTGCACTTTTTCTCACTTTTTCTTGCAAACACCTACAGTCATGTTGAAACTTAAGGAGTTCCACTGATGATTCTCATTAAGTTAATGTCACTTTAAAACTAAGGTGTGAACTGACCGTGGACGCATTGTGAAGGTGGCATTTTTAATCACTTTTATCGATGTGAATTGGCCTACATCTTCAACAAACTTTGGATTTAAAATAAGAGTGATAAGGATCCATTTGCACACTTTGAGTTGTAACTACCTTAAAACCTTCTTACGCAGACAATTGAAATAATGACAACAAACGCCGCAGCAGCTGCAGAGTTTATTGCAGAGGGGACCTGGTGAAGCTGTCAGTGAGAATCAGAGCTGCTTCTGTGACGGACGGTTTCAATATTGATTTCATAAATAAACAAAGCTAACCATCGATCCTAATGTTATTTTGCATTTCAATTACTGCTTTGAAACATAACCTTCAAACAACTGACTGCTCAATACCAATGGCCTCCGCTGATAAACACCCATGTAGTTACTCCACATTACATCACATTTTCTACAGGAACTGCAGAGACAAACACTCTATAAAAGATTTCAGTCTTTACAAGTAACGCAAACTTTACTTATGCAACACCAAAACACTTCATTTGTCACTTATTTTTTCTTTTCAGCTTCGGTTCTGCTGTTTGTGAGTTTGAATACCTGCACATATGCATGTGTGAGTGACTAAAGAGGAGCCCTTGAGCGTCAGAGCAACAGGAAGAAGTGCTGACGCACCGTGTCAGTGATAGCACTTTGCTGCCACAAGGGCATGAGAGCCCACATAGGCTAGCATTATCCTTTCTAGACTAATGGACCTGGTTATTTTTAAACAGATTCTCACACTGCGGTGGAGGTGTCCAAGGTTACCATGGGCGAGAAATCCGGAGGGGGCGAGTTCAGCAGAGGCTGTTTGTTTCCATGCAGGTGGGTGTTGTGAAATAATCAAAGAAGGAAGGCAGGTAATCGCCAAGAGGTGGAAAGGGCAAATTTAAGATCTGAGGAGGCGGCATGTTATGACAACACTGAGATAATTGTAAAATGAAAGGCAGTTCAAAAAAAAAAAAAAACTGGCCGGATTTATGTAGCATTTGTTAAAGCAACCACTCGACATGACAAGGGGAAAACCTTCTACCATCATGTTAGCATGAACTTTGACGCTTCTGAGGCTACAGAAAAGTTGCCAACAACAAACTGCCAAGACACTAACTATTTTTGTTTTATCCCGAGTTTGGAGTAATTTTTACAAGAATAGGTCATACATCCATGTATCTTTCTGTTCCTGACTTCAGTGCTGTTCAGAGCATGGAGAAACACAGTACAGACCCTCCCCCACTTGTTGCTGCACACTGTTGGTCAGCTGGTCGAAAGAGGACTACTAATATTTCCATTGAGTAAAAGACGGACAATTTCATCAGTTTGGAAATATTTTTGGCAACATCACTCTTAAAAGGGTAACATTGTTTTAAAAACTACTAGGGAGATACGTATCAAGATGCAGACTACCTCATCAGATTGCCCAACTAGTTAGAAAGTAACTAGTTACTCATTTTTTATGAGGAACAGAACTACAAAAAGTTCAAATGCATCATATTCTGCATTCGAAAGTACTACTGAATTTTGAAATTTAGTGACTGTTTATGGCATACATTTTTATTTTCTGTGTAAACACTGCAATATGTAAACACTGTTGTAATTCTACTCTGGGTTTTCCTGTGAACCTCATGTCAGTCCATGAATAGCTAAAATCACTTTTAGGTGTTCTGGAAGGTTTTTATTTTTTAATCAATGACATAAACTGTTTAAGTCAAGAGTAGTTATTTGGCAACCAAAACAAAGTGAACTATTCTTTAGATACCTATAGAATCTAAAATGTAAGCGAATCTTAAAAAGCAGATGGGCTTGCAGTTAGGAACATACCTCAAAAATGTGTAGTTAATGAATAGCAGTGTAAGCTTTTTCTTTAAGTTGTGAAAGAAACAGTCATTCACAACTTAAAAAGTTTGTTTTTTTGTTAGTCAAAATGTACCTTTCATGCTTTTTAACATAAAGCAACCTACGAGCACCGTATAAGTTAAGCAGCACACGCTGATACCCTGACTAATTAACCACCTAATTCAGCAGCATGGAGCACAGAAAAAGCCACACTCTTCCTAACCCACCTATTGCTGCACACTGCCAGTCAGCTGCAAACAGCAAAGATAAATTCAGCTGTTTGAAAATAATTATATTGCTGATGTGGGAACTAAATACGCCTCATCTCTTCACTTATTAAGGTAATGTTATTAAAAACTATAGCATGTTCGCTACAAGTGGCATGTCATTTAAGCAGCTGACTGCTGGCTCGTCCACCAATGGACCGACTAATTAAGCCAATATGAACTTGTTATTCTTGTGTTGCTCTATAAAGAGCATGTTTACTTAAAAATTGTTCAATGCTTTTCTTCAAAAGTCTAGGTATGAAAACCAAATTTACAATTAAAAATTATACATTCCATTATTTTAATTATATTGATCAATATGTTAGATTTTTTAGAAGCAGTCAGAATGTTTGCTGCCTTTTAGTTTTATATGAAAACAATTAGACCCCCTTAATTGTGGGTACAGTTTTTGTGAATCTGTGGTAATTTGACACTATGTTATCATACGTTGAGGATCTCTTCCCGGCCCATGCCTATTTTACAGTAAGAGTAATGATACTAGATACCAGAAATGAGAGGTCTCCAGCGTGGCCATTGGACTCAGGAATCTCTCTAATGATTTGGACAACAAAGCCCTGTTGATACAAGGAAGAAGTATTTAGAATTGGACAACAATCTCAAATTTAAGCACAAAAGAAACATCTGAAATCGTCCTAAAAGCTGTGGGAGATTAAAGCGACAGGTGAACCAGAGCAAGTCCACGGTCTGGCCATAGGGGCCAGCAGCTCCTGACTCGCAGTGGGGTGGCCATCTTCGTCCAGGAGGCTTTTCTGGTAATGTATTCTGAAACCAAATTACCGTAAGCTGATCCCATCTGGATAGTGTCTGAGCGCGGCTGCTTTGGTTACTCACCACTGCCTCTAACCTGCGATAGCATCTCCATGAAGACAGCAAAAATCTGATTAACCCAATAACAATGAAACACTTGGTCAAAGAGCAAGGAGCTTTTAACTTAAGATACACTAATGCAATTCCCTCGCCTTGTTTTCTGAAACCTAATAAGAATCAAGCGGACGGACCGCCAGAGATGGCTGTTTGCAGGCTCTAATGCAGCAAGCTGGGAATGAAGTCAAATAAATTGAAATCTAATTCATCACTGCGCACTAACTTCTTTCTGCCTCTCTAAAAATACATTAAAAAGCTCTTATTTCAAGACGGGAAATTGGATAGCCTTGTTAGTTTATTGCAGTGGCTGTGCCAGGGATAAAGGAAAGCATGGGTGTTGAAAGATGTTTAGGAATGAAAGAAGTAAAATCCCAATTCACTGCTGCTCAATTCTTTTTTCTTTTTTTTTTTTTGGAGCAAGCAGCAAAGAATTTACTCTTGCAGCCATGACGGATTTCTGACCAGTGTGAAGAACCGCTGCAATGAGCCTGTCACATTTACATGCTCAAAGAATAAAGGGAGATATTTATTTTTAACTTAACAGAAACAATAGCACTAAAAAGAATCTTAAATTACCATGGAAAATACACTCGATTGTAAGTATAAACCTGTAATATACGAATGTTTTGTGGAATTTCTACTACAGGCTTTGTACAATTGCATATAGTGTGTTAAAAAAAAACTTTACTTCAGTCTGATGCCCAGGAAGTGGCGACGCCTTGGAGACAATCTAAAGTGTTTTATAGAGATTCCACCACAGTAATGTGCAAACTGCAAGGCGCAAAAACCTCCAATAGAGATCATTTACCCCAAGCATCACTTCTATGTACAGCCCTCAGCGAGAGTTTGAAAACACCAGCGAAAATGAGACACTGCTGAAACAAAATTTACGTTGGAGAGGTTTCCCCAGATCAGCTGCTCCACAGTGGACAAGTTGTCAGGTCAGGGGTAATAATTTCCATGTGAAACGAGAGGCGTCTCTTCTCATGAAGTGGTGTGAACAATAAGTCTAATATTCCAACTTGGCTTCAAAAACATTCATTCTTTGGGGGCTTATGTATTATCAAACTTTAACTGCAAATTATACATTTAAAATTTGCATGCTTTATTAAATTAAGCCTTCTTCAATGCTAAATGAATCATCATAAAAACTATTTATAATATTTATAATTTTCTACAATTTCCCCTTATTTGTGGCACATTTATAAACCTAAAAGAAATTTGCTCCATTTTACAAGTAAAAACTGTCTTATAAAATCTGATAAGTTTTCTACGCAGATTTTTTTTCTTATTAATTTAACGTCATTCATAATTTTGAAACCTAATTAGCCAACGTTTAACTAAAATAATTTTTTTAATTCAGAATTAAATACTGGTTCTGAGAAAACAAATTAAACATAACTGCAAACAACAAGTTTTACTGCTTTATTTTTTTCTTTAATAGCAATAAATACTCATTAAATATTAGTTGGAAACTACATTTCTGGGGAAAAATATTTAAATAAAAAAATAAACCTTGGGAAAATAGCTCATTTAGTTGTCATTTTAGTAGTTTATGTCAAAAGGTAAGAAGTACTGTAACGAACATTAGAAAGCAAAAAGCATTTAAACTTATTAAACATTAAAGAAATTTAGTGATTTATGTTTAGATGATGTTACATTAAAAAACCATAAAGGATATTTAGGGAGAAATCTGATACATTTGCGCAGGCGTAGAAGGTAAAATAAACACACAAAAACTGTTTCACTGATATGGAACAAAATTATACATTTTCATTAAATACCAGTTTTAAAAATTACTATGTAATTAAAAGTTATGATAAAAAGCCTCCCAATAATTAACAAAAAGGAGAAAATTAACACAATAAGAAAAGTAAAATCTTTAAACATTTCTGGTGAATCTCATATGCTGCAAGGACAAGTAGTTTAGCTATATGTGTAATAAAAACCAAAAGGTTGCAAAGACCTTATTTTTTCTAGCTTAGCTAAATAATTTTGGTAACTTTCTCTTAAAATAGATTCATATTTTTCACACCTAAAAGCAGTTTAATTAGTCTTAAGTCTTAAGTGTAAGTTACTGGTGGGCTGATGAAGTTAGAAAACCAGCAGCAGCCAGGAGCTGTGAGGAGGTGCAGCTCGCCTGCACAGCGTGCCGCTGACTGGGACAGACCTGTCGGCTCTCTGAGGTTACTCAGGCTTTTCCGTTCCTCTTTTCCCAACTCGCAAAATGTACATTTTACCATGTAGTTCATCCTTTCCAATTCCAAGCATTCACACTAATCTCATCTCCTCACAATATCACTCTCATTCCGCCTGGGCGGACGGCTCGGGCAACAAAGCCATCAGCGAACAAGCTTTTAACCCAACTGGACAGGGGACCCGTACGAGTCAGTGGTGCAAAGTAAATCAATCAGGCACGCTCCAAATGAGACTTTTACATACAAAGACAGATGCTTACAAAATATTTTAGACACGTGCACCTGCTTAAGCTGCTGTCAAGTCTAACCTGAATTAAAATCCCTCAAGACACAAAAAAGTGAATATTTACAGAAGTTGGTATGACAAAAAAGAAAAAGCTGCAATTTTAATTACAAAAAGTTTTTTTTTTGTTTTTTCTTTTTTGGTTCAAGGGATGTCAAAAATATAAGATGAACAGTGAACTTAAGTAAGAAAAACAGAAAAAGGAAATAAAAGTTCAATGCAACAGCTGGGTTAAACAGAAAAGTGAAAGGTGGAAAAGAGAAACAAGCTGCACCTACTGGTTATGATAGCTGAGAGGGTCTGGAAGACAAAGTTCGGAAATGTCCATCAGTCCAGTTTTAGCATTCCAGGAATGAGAGGAAGAGGAAAGAGAAAACAACTGAGACCCGCTTCTTCCCCAAATGATAGCACAGCACCCTCAGAGACAACGACGCCGCAAAGAGCCCCTCCGGTACCGCGCTCCGCCCCCCCAACAGCCTGCACAGGTATGTCGGGCTCTGATGAACCGAGAGTGCGTGCGTGAGCATGTGTGTGGCGTGTGTGTTTATGTATATATAAGTGTGCGAGAGAGAGAAAGAGTGTGTGTCTGAGTGTATGTAAGAGAATTTGAGAGTGAGAGAGAGAAAGAGAGGGAGAGGCTGAAACGAGGGGGTAGAGGAGGAGGGACAGATAGACGGAGAGGTAAAAAGGGGAGGTGAGAGACAGAGGAGCGCAGGCAGCAGCGGGATGAACGCTAAGATGGAGAGAGCATGAGAGTGCGAGCGAGAGGAATGACTCTTTCCATGCTCGGGATAGGGCTCTTTAAGACTCAAGGGCTTGATGAATATGGAACAGCTGCTGTTGGCTGGCTCCGAGGGGCAGGACTTAAAGCGACAGAGGGGCCGGCGAAGCTCCGGGGAGGAGGGATCCGAACGATCGCTCGCTCACTCATGCAACAACACGGCTCACTCGCATGTAGACAAAACACCGAATTGCATGGACAACGGAGATGCAACAAAAAGAGCTCAGTTTTAATCTGAAACATAGAAAAAGTCTGATCCTCAAGGCTGTGAACTATGAGTCAAACACAGATGCATGTGATTTTAAAACAGAGAGTGGAAATACTTTCTCATCCTTTTCTTATTTCACAAAAATTTATTTTTATGCATCCAGATACTTGAAGATTTTATAGATTTTTGTAGATTCAATAACTCACAGTAACAGTCTTGCACAGATTTCGAGGACCAATTCAAATTCACATTCCTGGTGCTGATTCTGATTTAAATGAATTGAATTTTTTTTGCACTCTTTCCAAGAATGAAAAACAAAAAAGGGAGAAAATGTGATGCAGGTTTGTTACAACATTCAAACAGTTAAACAACAAAACTGTCCATAGATCAGCTTTTAAATATTACAAAAGAATCTGACTGCTTGGAAGGAAACTATTAGAAGTGCAATAAAAAGAAAGATACAAAGTACTGTTGCTGCAGAGGGGACTGCGTCATAATCAAGTCTAAAACCAGAAGCCATGTTTGCTCAAGTGTCTGTTTCACCTCTAAATAGCGGTATGCTTCAACACAAATGGAGAAATGCACCAATGAGGCTTTTCCCCAGCAGATACTAATTTCTGGTCTTGTTTGAAGACAATCTTGCTGATTCAGACTTAGCCTTTGTGCCAACTTAACAAATTACTTTTAAAGATAACAAAAAGTTTTTAGGCCTAAGTAAAATATGAAGGCAGACAGATTAAACACTTCAAAAGACTAACTGATAATTTACAGTACTGTAAATCCAGATAAAAAGACATCATGAAGCCAGCTAAGAACTTGTAATTAATGTTGTATGTCCAAACTTAGAAGAAAAAAAATACAAAATAAAAGTTTACTTCAACTCTAAATGTTACTGTTTTACAGAAAGAAGTGAACCAGGGTTTTATTAGTCTGTTTGAAGCTAAGTTTCTTTAATGTCTGAGCAATTTAGAATTTTATTTGTCTAATGACTATGACACATTGAAGAAAAAAGGTTCTACTGGTTGTTTTATAGAGGGAGTATCCAACAGAAAAACAAGACATTGCAAATATATTCCCACTTACGCATCAAAGCATATTTACTAATTATTTAGCAGATTTTTATTCAACATAACAAAAATTGCTTCAAAGTGCACGTTGTTGATTGATGCATTTATTGACCGCTTTCTCAGATTTTTTTTTTTCTTAATTAATAAAATGAAAAATTGAACATCCGCTCACGTGGTGCTGCTCCAAATAAAATCAAGTCTGACATCAGCTGAAGTTTCTAAAAGGTCCAGAGAGAAGATTAGTTTACTTTATCTGCTACAAGCTCAAGAACAAATCCCAGTAAATGTTTTACTGAACTCTGTGCTTTAGCTGTATTTTGGGGTATTGGATGTGAGAGAACCATTGTAAAGCTTTCCCCACCTGTGAGAGATGATCTCAGGGCATAAGTCATACTCTTGGAAGCCCGATCGGCCTGCAAAGGAGCGGAAAATCCAGCTCTGTCTACTCTAACCCCAGCTTTAGAAGCGCCTGTGTTTCAGTGTTGATCAAGCTCAGTAAGAATGCAGAGAATGCAGATAGCATTTCACAGTCAGCGAGGGTCTCCGTGTTACTGTATCCCCACATTATAGGAACAGAGCTTACCATGGCATCCTGACACTCGACTGAGTCCGGCCAAAGGAAAACAGCAGACTGCCCTCTTCTCAGAAACTCACGAGGTGCCCTGACGGAGCTGCCCGGCTTCTATGGCAAAGGTACGAGAGAGCAAGGAAGAGCCGCTCTCTGGGAGATTCATGCAAAAAAAAAAAAAAAAACAGTGTGTGGCATCGCTCTGCTACTGTTCAGTTTTCTCTGCTGAACAGGAACAGAATAAACCCCCTGGAGGGGAATCCAGTTCCATTCATCGGCTCACGTTTCCATAATCGATGCAAAAACATCACGCAGTCCCTATTGATCATCACAGGCCTACTGATGTGCAGCAGCACTGCCTCCACGCTGACACAGATCATGCAGCAGCTGCTCTCTTTTTGCCACTAAATTAAGGAAAATTCTATTGAGATTCATATGGAGTCAATTACATTTTCTCAGATTACAAAGTGTTTTATAGGTATAGAAAACTGGACATGTTTATGGGCTTAGATCTGCAAAAAATGACTTCAGAATCCAAAAAATTATGAAGAGCAATGCTTTTAAAGTAGAATGTTAGGACACCAATATATTTGAAAGACGAGTTTGTTTCTATGCAACTTTTACTTTCCTACTGACAGCAAAATTCAGTTGCTAAAAATGTTCTGTAGCTTTTAAACAACTTCATGCTTTGTAAGGCATTAGATCCCTGCTGTGGTTGTTGTTGCTCCCCACATTATTTATTTACATATATGTAAAATCATCATGTGGCAGCTGATTTTACAGCTTCAGGTCAGATACAAACAAAGAATAACTCTGCAGCACCTTAAATTCTGGCATCAAAAAAAAATGTAAATATATAAAATTTAGTTGTTTTCCTTTTTTTGCTGCTTTTCACGTTTTTAATGATTACATTTTTTGTCAGCAATTTTCTATTAGAAATCATGCAGCATTATAATCAAGAGTCAGAACTCCCACAATACCAGTCTAAAGGCGCAATAATAAATAACATATACTTTGATGCACCGCTCTTAAGTTTAATAAAAAAAAATAAAAAGATAAAGGCAGAGAACATGTGCTTTTATGCATAACCGGGGATAATCCTGTATTTCCTTCATTTACTCTTGAAATAAAACTAGTAATTCCATCCAGGTATCTGCAGAACTTTTTTATTCTTTGCTCGTATTTAATGTAGGATCAGCAGAAAGTGTAAGCAAACTGTGTAACTACTTGAGGCGCCGAAGAAAAATTCAATGTAGAAGTTCTACATGTATTAAGCAAACATACTAAGTAAATACCTCATAGCTCGACTGATATTAACAGAGTAATAATTTATTGCTAATTCAATCATTTCTGCCTCACGAGGTTTTATGTAAAAGGATGAGCAATGCAAAGTGAGGATAAAAAGTGCTATGGTCTAGTCACCCTAGGCTTGACTAGATCGGGGGGCCCTGATAAAAGTCTGCTTAGGGCCTCATACAGCCTTGGGTCGGCTCTGTTTGGATGCCTTACAGTACTCAAAAAAGAAAAACCTGAAAGAGTTAAAAATAGAAATCAATAGAAAGCAGGAATCTGCATCAGCCAGTTATAAGGTGTTAGGTGCAACTTTAGTTACTAAAATGATCATTTCCCCCAGAAAAGATTAACTTCCAGTTAAAGGAACCACTCAGGAATGTTGGCGTAAAATGTATTCAGTTATTTGGAATAACAATAAAATAAAGATGATTGATTAATAAGAATAGTTGAAAAGTTCAAACCTGTACACCTTCTCATCTCTATTCACGTTAAGTTTCACTGTTAGCGTATATGGAGCTGAGTTTTATTAAACAGAAACACTGAAAGCTCGTATTATAAATAAAGTCGCACAATAATGATTCATATGTTACGCATCCAACAAGTAATTCTTCTTGAAGCAAATAGCTATAGACTAAACTGCAAAAATAAAAATAAAAATTAATATAGGCTACTGAAGCTTTTGCTGCACACTGAAAAAGTCAAACCGAAAAGATATATCAGCTGCTGTTCCCAGAGGAAAAGTATTGATCTACACGTCTCAATTGGACCTAAACTGGTGTAAAATGCACGCGAGAAAATATGAAAAAAATAAAACAAAAGGGGAAAAAACGTGCCGAATGTGTTATGAATGTGTACCTTACTCGGACAGGTCATGTCCCATCCCCGCCGCGGCTGCAATGAGCACAGGCTGCGCACTGGCTGTGTGAAAGTGGAGTCTTCAGGTGTTGCTGTTGGTAAGGCTCCGTCTGTGCGTCTGAGCGCGCCGTTTAACCGCAGCACACCGCAGACGCACCGTGAACTCCTCCTCCGGTGCGCGCCCTGCGGCTGAACCAAACACCTCCAAATCCGCGGAGCTCGGGTCAAATGTGGTTCAAGATCAGAGAAAAGTTCTGACGCAAACGTCTCTATCTTTTTCTGTTTCTTTGATTATTTATTTAATAAATAAAACTTTTTTTCCCCTCACCTGCATCGTTCTCTGGCAATGTTCCTATGTGTTTGCAGCAGGTGCTGCACTCTAATAGAGTTAGTTTTGCCTCTTTTTTTCACCTCTGCCAGGGGTTGAGCATTGTGTGGTGGGTGGGTTTTCACCTGAGAAAACGGGAGGTGAGAGCAGACAGATCACTGCTGCAGGCAGGCAGTCGGTCAGTTTCCACAGCTGATGAATAAATAAGAGACCAATTGCAGCGTCGCGTCTGTGCAGCAGAGATCACAGTTACTGTATCAAGTGACAGACTTGTTAGTTTTTGTAATTATTTTTTTTTTTCAGATAAATATTTACAGGTTAGCCTGGTATTTAGCAGGGGCGTTGCTAGACCTAAAGCCAAGCTGGTTCCAAGGTTTCTGTTTTTGTTATATATGTAATGTAAATGTGTATATTTCTAAGCTTATCTTTAATATATTTACGATAGAAGTATGTATGTTAGTAAATGTTAATAATGCTGCCTTTTTTGCTGTGTTCTTCCAAACAATATTGTGGAACTCGTTGCCTTGCAGTGTCATGAGTAAATTCTCATCACATATTGACAATATATCAGTAGTTGATGCTGTTCAGGCTTTAGTAGAAAATGCTTGTTTAGTTAACATAATAGTTTAATCTTAAAATTTGGATAAAAACTAGAAATTTACATTTTTGGCAGATAGACTAGAATAAAAATATCTCTTATTTTAACACAGTGAGGAAAGCATGGATATTCACACAAAGATAAAAATAGGAGAAATGGGCCACAGTAATAAAACTGCTGTCTCATCAAGGAATTTGCTGCTAATTTCCTCTCACTCATTTATATGTGTTAGTCCGTAGAACAAAACATGTCCATTGGTCAAAATCAACAGGCAAAGGAAAAAAACGCCGATTTTTTTTTTCCCATTGAGGAAAAAAAAATCGGTGTTGGCCAGGAAATGTCTAATCAGTGCATCTCTACTTTTCATAAAACCGTATTCAAATTTAGTCTTGAAATAAACGTTTTTTTTTACTTTTGGCCTTTAGAGTTGGACATGTATGTGCAACATATGTCTTCTGACATTTTATAGAGGGTTTTTTTTATATATATAACAGGTTTCACCATGCAACCTCCTCTGTTACACAAACAATGCATGACACTTTAATCTTTCTTATTCTTTTATGCTGTCTTCCCAAGCTCTCTGACTTTCTCTTAAAGTAAATATTTAGGCATTCATGCTTATGCAAAGACCAACAATCTACTTTTTAAAGTGAAGTGTAACTTACTGATTGATAATTTTCACTCTCAATGCAATAATGACAGACAGAGGACATTACTGGTTTAAAGCATACTGACCGTCCTCTGTAGACTCTTACATTTAAGAATTGTGATTAAAGGGAGATTTCAGATTAATTAATCACTTTTTCTTTTGTCCTCATTTCTCAGCGTTGACTGACTCTCTCAGCTGTAAACCACACTGCAAAAACCATGCAGCTCCATCATCTCCACTAGAGGGAGGGCTATCGCACAAGAAAGCAGCTGCATAAGAGATGCCTTTATTTTTTATTTATTCCCCCTCAGCACCTCAATGCAATTCATAAACTGAATGAATGACACTCAGGACAGTGCCAACATGCAGGAGCACAATGGAAGCCTGTCTGCATTTTCCTCTGAATGCAAAAACCTATCCATTACAAACGTGTAATTATTGCCCTTAATAGATTAATTCATGCTGAAAGATAGAAATGGGTTCCAGGCTATTGATGTAATTATTTCACCCAGGAAATTAAGTGACATTAAAAGAATGATATTGTCACCGCCAAAGTATCATTGATTCCTTTCGAATGCAATTAGCTGTATTTGAAAATGAGGACCTGCACACTGAGCTGTGTGAAGAGCGCTGAGGATCACTTCATTTGTGAGAGATATAAAGACCAAATTATCCCATCAAAGGGAAAAATCTATAACTGTAATGGCGCAGAGGTTCAGGAATGATAACAGCAATCCTGTTCAGTTCTCTGCGTGTTAACCAGAAGTGTACAGCACAACACCATCTTATTTATTACTTATCAGGAGGAATTATTACAGATGGAAAACAAACAATCATCTTCTGAGAGTTTGATTTAAGAGTGGGATAGAAAAGTATATTGTAGAAAGTATCATTGCAAACAAAGAGAGGGAGGAAAAGTGAGTGAGGATTGGTTCTAGAGACTTTAATTCATACTAAAAACTCTGACTACAAGTTATACAAACCGCAGCCTAATTGTTAAAAACTGTAAGAAAAGAATATTTGTAACCAAAATGTAAAATATGATCTAAATGTTTTTATTTAAAACTGAAAACCAGCTACTCTTAGTACTTTATCCAAAATAATATGAAATATTATTCTGAATAAATTAATAAACTCTAACTTGTACTATCATTTTGATATTAATGCATTGAACCAAATGCATATTTAATACTTGCTAAGGTAGTTTTTGAGTGATCATTGTGCAGAATATCTAACCTTTATGGGTTTTTTTTGCTTTTCAGTCTGATATCAGCAGGTTGATTAGTCAGTTATCTGCCTGGGCAGAGCTTGCAGATTGCTATGTTCCCCATAATGGAAATAAAATTTTTCTTGTCTTGGTTACAAGACAAACATGTAGCAGCCTTAATTTAGCCTGCTGCCTGGCAGTGCACAGCAATCCTCTACGCCAGTCCAAAGCCCTGTGATGGACTGGCGACCTGTCCACTGTGCACCCCGCCTCTTGCACAAGGAAAGCACTCCAGTAACTCCACATACATTTACATCAACTCTAACAGGGAGGAAAAGAGAGGAAGTGTTAGTTTAAATGTTGAATTTAAACTGTAAGCACCAGTGATGGATGGCAGCTCTTTAATGCCCTTATACTTTCCAAACAGTTGTTTTCTTAAGTTCTTGTCAGTGAAAGAAATGTTAGCTGAACAGCAATGTGCAGCAACAGATGGGGGGAGGGCCAGTGCTGCCCAGCTATGCTCCATACAGCAGGTTTAGCTTTGTAAGTGATCCTATCTGTTCGAGTAGTCTGTATTTATCTGCTTAGCAGGCATGCCAGATGATCTCCTGTTGAAGGGGTCTCTTTGCTTTCCAAACCATCACCGTCCCACTGTGTTGAGCAAAAATTATGGCAATCGCTAAATATGAAGTTCTCGTAAGGAAAGAAGAAGTGTAGTAGCTTTCTGTCAGCAAGTTGACCCAACAGCAACAGGTAGGGAAGGGGCAGCATTACTTTACTTTATGTTCTAGACAGTCAGATAAAAAAATCTTTAAAGGTCTTTAAATCATAAAATCTTCTTCCTTTTTTGTTCAAAACTGAAGCCATAATTTATTTTTGAATGGGCTATGTGTTGGGTGTGCTGGAAGATGAATAGTTTAAAAGGAATCTGCCCAAGTTTCACCCTTCTATTTGAGAAATGTAAAACCGTATCATTAAAGCCTCTGAGACACAAAGAAACACTTAAAAATGGACCTCATGCCCAATTCACGTCATGCAAGGCTTGTTACTTTTGAAATAAACAATAATTCAAATATGAGCTGAAGCAGATTCAGCATTTTATAAACAAAACATCAGGTGTAACCTTTCTGATGGTTTTTATTTCTTATTTATAGGGACCTCAGGGAAAGTTTTACAGATTTTAAGTTTTTATGAGGCTGTTGTAAAACAATGTTTTCCTCCTTTAAAGTGTGCCTTATAGGTCAGGCTTTAAACAAATCTCAGAGTCCCTGACACTCGACCATGTAAACATTTCCTCTGTGTCCTCTGTCATTTGCCTCCATCTTTTGTCAGCTTGATAAGAGCAGTGGGCAGAACGCACAGCATTAATTAGTATCAAGAGTCAGTTTGATATTTATCAACTTCTGTAATCACAACAAAGCTATGAAAAAAAGAAAAATACAATTATGATGCATATATATTAGAGCTTTAAAACCAATAATTTTTAAAAGTATAAGCCATGCATAATTCCTATTAACATATCCACTGCATTACAAAAAAATAAGTAATTTTGCAAACACATTCTGACAAAAGGTTTTTTTAGTTAACAAAGCATGATTGACTTATTTGTATGATGGCATGTCATCTGAATATTTAGTGTCAGACAGTTGAAGAGACTGGATTTCTTCTCAACCAACAAAACTGTCGCTTTTTGCTCTAGGATCATGAAAGAATTTTGATTATTTCATTTAAAGGAACAACCCAAACTTAAGGGAAGAGAATATAACACAGGTCATGCTATGGCTACTATTGTGTCCTCTATTGGTACAAAACATCAGCTAATGTCCGCAGATCATACTGAACAATGCTTCTGCATGTTTTGCCACAATAATTAACTTGAGTTTCAGTTGTAACAATGTCTTCTTGATAATATGTACTCTAATGTAGTGCAGTTAACCCCTCACAAGTAAAGCGCAAACATTATGTGGAAAAAGGTGAGAAATGCACAACCACTACGATGTTTGCTAATAGAAAGTAGACTGTTATGGTGTCACAGTTGTTGATGCATGCTAGAGTAGTAACAGTGGTCAGAATGGCAGCAGAAAATAAATCGTTTCATTACAAACAGTATTTTTCCACTATGGTGAATTACAGATCATAACACAGAGCTTTTAAAACACCTCTGTAGGGTCCTGGTTGGTTAGGTTTCCAAGCTCCTGATCTCACACAGTATTTTTCCTGATGTTATCCTCCTCACAGGATAAATTACCATATACATTGTTACTGTTATTAACAAACATTTGAGCTAGAAACCACTGTTTTATTCTGGATGGATATATTATCAGGCATTCCAAATAAAGCATCATCATACTTCTGCAGCTTTCATCTGCATTTTTAGCTGAATTTCGCTTGCTATTTTTTTCCAGTATTTCTAAATACTTCTAATTTTTGGTCATGGAAATTCATGCTTTTAAGCCAGAGACAAATTAAACTTTGAATATTTGAACTAAGTTTGTCCTACTTAAAGAAGAAAAATGTGATTACACTAGCCCTAGAACCAGAGTGGATTTTTATGTATATTCTTGTAAAACCACTTTTAAATTGTTGTTTTGTTATCTTTGCCTGCTGTGCCTGTGTGGGGCGTTTTGATGAATTCCTACAAAAGCATGTTTGTGCAGCAGTTGCTGGTCCACACAGCTCCCCTCTAACTGAATTACCCTGTTGGTAATCCACTGAAAAGACACTCAGCGAAGAGGCAGAAAGAGAAGCCGAAGGAGCAAAACACGAAACCTACCAGACACAACCACAGATATGATGTCCGAGCAACTTAAGAATCAGGCATCCATCTCCCGCCATGGCCAAAAAAAAACAAAACATCATAATTCAAACCCAAACATTTTTCTTCAAGACTCAAACCAAATCAGAGGGTCCAGAGCTTCTGCTGTCAACCTCCCTCCATCCCACCCTCACCTAAATTTCATTTAGGAGACATCTTTCTCCCTATCCCCTCACTCTCATGCTCTCTCCATTGATAGCTCTCCTCTCTTTTTGAATTCAGTGCACCGTAGCTTTTAAATTTACTTGCCTAACAAATATAGACAGCGAAACCTAAGTGTTTTTTGAAATCCTTGAATGGGCTTTGGAGTGCCTGTGCTGTACTGGGTGACAACAGTCTCTCTGTCTCTGTCACTCAGGACCTAACCTGTGTGTGTGACTTAGTTTGCTTGTCTACTTAAGTGTTTGTTTGTGTGTATGCGTGGTTGTATATTTGTTCCCTCGTACTCTGCACAGGCTCCTTAGCTGGGAGATGGGAGTGCTGGGTGGGAGCAGCAGTCTGGAAATGAGATAAGGATGTCTGATTCATAGGATCTGACAGGAAATCTATACACTGCAATGTTTATAATCCAGCCATTACTACACAGCCGAATGAAAAAACAATAATCCAATCATTTACTCCATATTTACCTGAGGCAGATTCTCGGCTTAAAGGCAAAGTGTGTCACGTGGCTGTAAAAATGGGCTGGTGTGGATGAAGCTGTAAAGAGGCAGATTTGGACTCAGAGTAAGGAGGATGTTGAGAAAAGTAAATGTCTGTTTACTGGAAAGAAGATGGCTGACCTGTGGGAACTTCAAACCATTAAAAGCCAGAAACGTTTATTTGTAGAGCCTTGTTCATATACAAGGTATTTCTGAGTCCTTTAGAGAGAAAATAAGTAACAAGCCTAAGAAAATCACTTTAATCACGAAATACATTATAAGAACTACATAGAAATGCAGACATACAAAGAAAGAACATCAAAATCAAATCTGAAACATATAAACCTCCTCACGTGGAGAGATGGAAATAAAAGTTCTGTGTTATCATCCTAAGCCTAATTATGAATACAATACTTCATAACCAAATTAGGTTAATAATATACACATTGAATAAAAGTGGCCCTTGAATTGAGCCTTGAGGAACCCATTGCTAAAATTTATAGCTGTCAAATCAAAGAGAGCAGTCTAAATCTGCAAAGGACCAGACTCTCAACCCATTTTTTTTTTTCCATCAGCCAATATGTTATGATTGTTGTCTGAAAAACAGATTTGAGATACAGTCATACCAAGAAGTTATGGAGGCATCACAGATGAGATATATGTTACTCAAAACTGTCATATTGACAGTCTTTTTAAATTTGTTGAAAATACTTGGTTACATATAGGCCTGCTAACCGTTGCTAACTGTTGTGTTTTCTTTTAGCAAGATTTGGAGCGTTTATGAGTTTTAAAGATGTGAAATTCAGCTTTAATACTTCATACATCCATGTAGGCAGAAACTAAAAGTAAAGGAATTTTCCGGTGGGGCTTACTTATCATAGAGGCTTTCATGGACAGTATGAGCTGATGTTCACTGAGCACAAGTGTGTTGGGGGGGTTATCTTATTTGAAAAAGTGAAGGGGGCCTGCCCTTATCTGTCAATAAACAGTAATTAGATTTTGTGGCCGATAGCGTCGATTGGTTTCTAATCTAGCTGTCGCCCTAGACGTGTGTAATTAAAATCCTGATTGATAAAGGGGCAGAAGCCCGCCCACGCCACCACTTTAGCACAACCCTATCCCCGACCCCTTCAAAACACAAACAAGAGCGAGATATGAAAGAGGGCCTGCGGAGAAAACTGCACTTCATATTGATCAGCTTTATCTGCTTTCCTATCAATGCCCTTTTCCCCACAATGCACGGGCTGGTACAAAGGTTTCCCACGTTAAACTTCACAGCTAATGTTTATCCAGCAGATTTTATCTGTCATAAAGAAAATGCATTTTAAATAGAATAGGTGATTTTGTTGCTTGTAATCACACAAATGAGCCTTGTGTTCACACACCTTGAACCGTTTCACGTTTAGTCACACTATAGCTACAAAACTGTAATTTAAAGGGATTTTTATGTGACAGTCAAAAGCAATGTGGTGCATACATGTGAAGTGGAAGGAAAATTTATGATTTTAAAATATTTTTAAAATGAAAATCTGAAAAGACAAGAATAATCATGAAAAACACCTCCATGAATACAAATATCTGCACATCATCTCTTCTGATGAAAAATGATATAGATAAGCAACAATATTTAAAGTGAAATGTGTTAGCTGGCCTATTTATAGTGGTGGGTATTCAGAAACCACTGGTCCAGTGCTCAGTCTTTCTTAATAAAAGAATTTCAAAAGTATAGCTTCTACTGTACATAAAATGCTTTTTCTATATTTTCATGCTGTGGCCTATTTGAAATGTTTTTCTATTTCCATCCAAACAATAATTAAACATTAGTAACCTCAAAAGAAGGAAATAGATTAGAGTTATGTTGCTAGGGAAAGTTTTTTTTTTTCATTTGTTTTATGGTGCTTCTTTGGCAGGGTACCCTTCTTAATAGAGCTTATGCGCTGAATGCACTCTGCAGTGAGGCACTTTAGATTTATTACTCATTTTATACCAGTCTTTCATAATTGCTTTTATACTCTCAAATCAAATGATCTGTCATATCTAACTTTATCATGATCTCAGCTGTAGCCATTCTTTGTTTGATTCTTTCTTACTTTCTGAACTCTGTCTAGAGAAGATTGTAAGTCACATCTAAGTCTGATGCTCCCTCTGCATGGAATGAGTTGCAACGCCTTTTCAATCTTCAGATATTGATCTCAATAAAGGAATTCAGATCAGCTTTGCGTGACCAGAGGAAAACACAAAACTGTATGCTGTTTGTGTAGATGTGGCTCCAAATGATCCTGAATATTGATCAGCACTTGTAACATCTTTGCTTCTGTTTACATTTTGCATGATAGTTTTCCACTCTTCTGTAAAATTTAAGAAATTGCTACATATTGATTCATAACTTCATAAAATGTTATGATTATGTGATGCCAAAGCCATTTAAATCACTTTGTATTTGTTTAAAATGACTTTCAAGCAGTAACATTTATAACAAATATATATTGTGATATAAATTATCATTTTGACAAGTGCTGAGTTAATTTTAAATAACTGGCAAGATTAGATTTAGTTATACACAGACAATGCTGCAGCTTTCCACATTGTCACTCTTGGTAAAGGTGTGCATAAAATCAGGGCAGAAGTATGTAGATGATCCAAAAATTGTACTAAGCTAAGAGTAGCATTACTTCAATATGACTCAATTAAAAGTAAAATGTTACCATCCAAGAAATTACTCAAGTAAGACTAAAGTATTTCATAAAAAAGCTACTCAAGGGAGAAACTGATCAAAACATTAATCATTTAATATTTAAAAATAACAATATCAGTCAGCCCAAAATGCAAAGTTATGTGGAAATTTTGGTATCTTAAGGACCAAAGTAAAAATAATTTACATAGATAACATCTACAAAATAACAAAATCAGCCATAAGACATTTTTTAATAAACTTTTTTTTAATCTAACACTTATGAAACTAAAACAAAAACTGCAGGTGTCAATGTGTGTGCGTGTGTGTGGTGAACTTTTGGTTAATAAAAGCTTGTTCTTCATTCAGGAAGTTACTCACACTGCATAAAGTAGCCAGAAAGTTTATTCCGGTAGGAGTAGCTACAGTATATAATAACATTACTCAAGTAAAAGTAAAAACAACATCATAGTAGAAACACTCCTAAAATTACATTTTAAGAAAATACTCAGGTAAACGTAGCTGAGTAACTGTAACTCTGGTTCAGGGTGCTATGCAGTATTGTGTTTTTCCACACCACATAATGTTTTACAAGGAAGCCAGCAGGATCGGGTTTGCTCTCAGCAGAGCACATTCTGTTCATATTTACGGTGTCCCCTGCATGACCTGTGCTGAACTGTTAGCAGGGATTCTTATGGCTATTCTTCAACAATGACTTTCTTCATGCTTCTCTTCCATAAAGGTTCAGTTTGTGGAGAGCATAACTTACTTTGATTTTCCTTCAACACACTGTGTTTGTTGCTGATTTATCACAAATTTAAAAATATATTGAAGTGGATTTGAGGTGAGAAAATCTCAAAGACAGGAACAAGTGGCATGAGTACTTTTGCTAGGAATGGTACATTTCTTCAGAAATAATTAGATGAAAATGTATCCTTGAGAAACTTGGGAGGAAACCTCCTGGATATAAAAAACCTTCTTGTCATCTTGTGTGAATAATTTGATTGGTGATCATCTTCTGCTTTTGATTCTATGGTCTTCTCTCATGGTAATAAGACCAGCTCCCCCTGTGGTTCCATAAAACCAGAGTGACCTTGTTACCAGGGTGCCATGTGTCACAGCAGGGGAACCCAAGGGGGAGAGGATGGGGTGAACAGATCATCTCCCTGCGCGCCTGGTACCTGTGCCCTGCCCGTCCTGTTCCCACCACAGACCTGGTACCGCAGAGGCCGGTGTGGGGAAAGGAGCAGCTCTCGGCTCTGGAGAGCATGACTCCAATTAAGCTCCAGAAACCCAGCTCATGCTCCACTGACTCTGCAGCGTGGTTGCCCTACACAGGAAGACACACAGTCAGTCCAAGGAAATGAGCTCTGTCACTACAGTAAAGATGGTCCCTGTGAGTTACAATTTGCTTCCAAATACTTTTGCATGAGTAAAAAAAAGTGTTGTTTTTATCAGGGATAAGAATTATCCTAAAACCAAGGAGGAAGGGGAACAACAATCCTACTTGTTTCTTGATTTGAGAAGTTAAAAAGAAGTGGTAGAGTTAACCACACAGTAATAGATGAGAGCGATAGAAGGCCGTCATTTTCCCCTGTGATTAAAAATGTATGTTGCCACACGCAGCCTTTGGTGTGGAACTCTCCTGGAAAAAGAGCTGGTTAATATTCAGGCCATGTCTGGCTAATGTCTTAAAGTGATAAATAGGAGGGGGTTGCTGCCGTTTGATTGTTCTTCACAGGCAGTCTGGGAGCAGCAGCACAGGGGGATTTAAGGTGGAGGAATCCTCTCAAAGCTCCTCATTCATTCGCTCTCAGACGCCCCATCATTAATTGGACCTGTCGACATGACTCCTCTGTACCCTGGGCCACTGGCTGCTGCCATGGTGGATGAGCTTTTTAAGACAGTTCAAAAGAGTCCTTGCCTCATGAAAGGCATTCAAATTACTTGAAATTGCATTCATGTCAAGCCTTGAAGGCGTAGTCATACAGTACAATGGCATAATGTCTTCTTTCGTGCCTTGCATGTCTGTGCAACTGTAGTCTTTCTCCTGAGAACAAATCAAAATAAAAAGTTGGTTTTGTTTTGTGTAAATATATAGAGAGCTAGTTTTCAGTTGGCTTTATGAGAAATATGACATTGTACAAAAGCGGAGTGCCAAGACAAAAGATTGTTTTTAACATTTTTACTGTGCCTTTCAAAACTAACTTTTGCCACATTATCACCACAAATGTCAGTGTATGTTACTGGGAAGGGAAATTAGGTTTTCAAACTTTTCCACCAACAAAAATATGAAAAGTGTCATAGTGTCATCATCTTTTCTGCTAACTCAATCAAATTATGTGGAATTTCTATACACAACAACTTTAAGGTTGTCAAGCATGTTAAGATTATTGTACAAAAATTTGTGTCTTTTGCATTCCTTGTTCGTGTGTGTGATTTTATACTTCTGTCATGTTTGAAATAAATAAATAGTAATAATAATAATAATAATAAACGTGTTGCCACAAATTTCCTATTGGATTTATCAGGACCATTCTAACATGTGAACATGTTGTAATCTTTACCAAGTATCTTAAGGTCTGGTCTATGAGGGCACAACATTTAGACCATCCCAAGGTTTCTGACACCAAAATAAAATAGTTGAATTACAATTTCTACAAAAACTGAGACAAAAATATTTAGCAGTGGTGTGTTAAAGCATAGATACATCAAAAAATTGCAGGAAACCGACTCTCATGGACTGGACCTTCAGACACATTATCTAAGTCATCCAGTTGTATTTGTAGCTGTATGTCAAGGATCATTGTCGAGCTCTAATAGGTTTTCTTCCAGTGATGTCCTGTATTTATCTCCATCCATTTTCCCATCAAAATGGGAAAAAAAAATAATATAAAAAAATACATCTGCACAGCAGGATGCTGCCACCGCCAGGTTTTGGGATGGGGAGTGGTCTGTTCAAAAAGATGCAGTGCCATGTCATTTTCACATTTATACTCAACTTTAAGAATAAGTGGATAAGTTCCAAACAATGCAATGAAGTTTGTGGATGTAAAATGACAAAATGTGGAAAAGTTCAACAAGTACTATTGATTTTACAAGATGTAACACAGGATATAATAACTTTTAGATCTTATTTTGAAAAAAAAAAAAAAATAAATAAAAAATATATAGCCTATATATATATATTTATATAAATACATATATATATATTGTAGTACTCATGAAAATTGCTCATTAGAACTGAATAATTAAAAAGGTTTGGGCAGAAAAGATTACAATTCGAACAGACACATTGGTACATGTAGCTGAAGTGGAAAAAAATAAATAATTTTGGTCCCAAAACTCCCTTCTATATAAAGAGTAAAAGAGTAGCTGAACTGCAGCGTGTTGTCAGTTATCGGTGGCACACTTTCCACTTTAACACTTATCTTCCTGAAAGTAGCTATGCAGGACAAGGTGAGTCCAGCCTTCAAAACTTTCTGATTTCTACTGATGTGGAGTTAGAAGGTTACCCCAGATGGGGTCCAGATTTGGTTCACCATGTCAACCGTGTGATACTTAAGTATTTATAACCATTAGGAGCTGTACATATATATATATATATATATATATATATATATATATATATATATATAT